>BQKN01058070.1:11650-21910 GCA_022839385.1 Asparagus kiusianus | reverse complement strand
AAGTTTGGGTACCTAAAGATTCTACAACTTGTTTACATATAGGGAACGTCTCAACAAGACGTAAGGAGTTGTGGTACCTTGATAGTGGTTGCTCACATCACATGACGGATAACAAAAAATTATTTGCAACCCTATCAAGGATTGAAGGAGGCAATGTCTCCTTTGGTGGCGGCGAGAAAGGTAAAATTGTAGGTATTGGTGATATTGGTAAGATACATTCTCCCTAATTGAGTATGTTTATTTTGTTAAAGGATTAAATCATAATTTTCTTAGTATTAGTCAATTAAGTGACAAAGGATTTGACATTACTTTTAAACCGGATAAATGTGTTGTTAGTATGAATGATAAAAATCATTTTTATTGCTTTTAGAAGATCAAATGTATATATTTTTGAGATGAATGAGCTCTTTGATCAAGATGTGAAATGCCTTGCCGCGGTAGATGGAAATTCTTGGATTTGGCGCAAGAGACTTGGACATGCTAACATGAAGTTCATATCTAAGCTATCCAAGAAGAACTTAGTAAGAGGACTACCAAGTCTTACCTATATTAAAGATTTTCTTTGTGAGGAATGTGCCAAAGGTAAACAAATTAAAAATTCCTTCAGATCCATAAATGAGGTATCCACTTCTAAGCATTTGTAATTACTACATCTTGATCTATTTGGTCCTTTGTGTGTTGCCTGTCTAGGAGGTAAACACTATGCATTTGTTATTATTGATGATTTCTCACGCTTTACATGAGTTAGTTTTCTTAGAAATAAAGATGAATGTTTTGAAGAATTTTCTCATTTTGTAAAAAAAGTTGAAAATAAAAAGGATTTAAAAATTGTTAAAGTTAGAGGTGATCATGGTGGTGAATTTCAAAATAAACCTTTTCGTGATTTTTGTGCTTATCATGGTATAACTCATACGTTTTTCGCTTCTAGAACACCACAACAAAATTGTATTGTTGAACAAAAAAATTGGACCATACAAGAGATGGCACGTACAATGATTAATGCTTTTGATTTACCAAAATATTTTTAGGCAGAAGTCATCAATAAGGCTTGCCATGTCTTAAATCGTGTTTTAATTAGACCAATTTCCAAGAAAACTCCTTATAAACTCTATTTTGGTAAAACCTCAAATATTGGATATTTTCATAGTTTTGGTTGCAAATGTTTTATCTTAAACACTAAAGACCACCAAGATAAGTTTGATTCAAAGATTGATATTGGCATATTTTTGGGATATGCATCTAGGAGTAAGGCTTATAGGATTTTCAACAAATAAACACTTGTTATTGAAGAGTCTATAAACGTTACTTTTGATGAAACTAATGATGGTTCGCAAGATGGTTTGCCTAGGGATGATGATGATATTAAAGGAGGATTGAAGCTTTTGCAAATAAATGACAAACTCTCAACGGACACACCAAATATTAGGGAAGGCAACAATGAACAAAATCTAGAAGAACTCCCCAAGACATGAAAATTTACACCGGATCATCCCAAGGAACAAATTATAGGGTCCATCTAAAGGCGTCATGACTCGCTTAAAAGCAATGAGCGAATGTGGTAATGTAGCTTTCTTATCCCAAATTGAGCCTAAACGTATTGATGATGCTTTAAAAGATGAGTTTTGGGTTTTAGCTATGCATAATGAATTGAATAATTTTCAAAGAAACAATGTTTGGAAACTAGTTCCTAGACCTAAAAATATTCATGGTATTAGAACTTAATGTGTTTTTAGAAATAAACTTGATGAATTTGGCATAGTGACTAGGAATAAAGCTCGTTTAGTTGTCTAAGGATATAATCAAGAGGAGGGCATAGATTATGATGAAACTTTTACACCGGTTGCAAGATTAGAATCAATTAAGATGTTTTTGGCCTTTGCTAGTTTTAAAAATTTTAAGTTATTTCGAATGGATGTTAAAAGTGCTTTTTTGAATGGTTTTATAAAAGAAGAGGTATATGTTGAGCAACCCCCAGCTTTATTGATTCTTCATTTTCAAATCATGTTTATCAGGTTCAAAAAGCTTTATATGGGTTAAAACAAGATCCTAGAGCTTGGTATGCTCACATCTCAAGTTTTCTTGTTGATAATGGTTTCACAAAAAAAATTGATAATACACTTTTTGTTAGAAAAAGGAAAGATGATTTCATTTTGGTTCAAATTTATGTTGATGATATTATTTTTGGTGCCACTAATGAATCTTTGTGCAATGATTTTTCCAAAGTTATGCAAGATCAATTTGAGATGAGCATGATGGGAGAGCTTACATTTTTCCTCGGTCTCCAAGTCAAACAAACAAATAATGGAATATTCGTGTCGCAAAGTAAATATGCTAAAGGGTTAGTTAAGAAATTCGGGATGGAGAATTCTAAACATGCACCAACTCTAATGAGCACAACCATCAAGTTGGATGCGGATGATAGTGGTGATAGGGTAGACCAAAAGCTTTATCAATGTATGATAGGTAGTTTACTTTATCTCACTGCTAGTAGGACTGATATAATGTTTAGTGTTTGTGCATGTGCACGTTTTCAAGCTTCTCCTAAAAAGTCTTATTTGTTTGCGATCAAAAGAATTATCAAGTATATTAATGGCACCATAGAACTTGGTTTATTTTATACTAAAAACACATCTTTTGATCTTTGTGGATATTGTGATACCGACTTTACCGGTTGTATGGTAGACCACAAAAGTATGAGTGATACATGTCAATTTTTGGGTAACTTTCTTGTGTCTTGGGTATCCAAGAAACAAAAGTATGTTGCCTTGTCCGCTACGAAAGCGGAATACATTGTCGTCGGCTTGTGTTGTGCATAACTTTTATGGATGAAACAAAATTTGATTGATTTTGATTTATATTTTCATGATACAAAAATACTTTGTGATAATACTAGTGCTATTAATATTTTAAAATATTCTGTTTTGCATTCTAGAACCAAGTATATAGATGTACGCCATTAGATAGGGGGAGAAACATCTCTCTTTTGTGCACATAGTTAGGGGGAGAGAGCCTTATAGATAGGGGGAGCAGCTATCTATAAGCTAAATATTCATTTTTATTTGCTCTTGAATAATGGTTGTTAGTCATCATAAAAAAGAGGGAGATTGTTAGCCTTTTTGTTTTGATGATGATTTACAAACACCATTATTGGTGCTAATTATTTGTTGAGCTATATTGTGTAGATTATAATTTATCAAGCTTGTTAGCACCATTGTTGGAGGATTGAATGAAATATGAGCTACAACGATGATATCTAAGGAGGTGGAGGCAAAGTGATGAAGCAAGGCTTTCAAAGAGTATAACATACAAGAGAAGCTTCATCAATATAGAAGCAAATATCAAGACTCAAGCTATGTACTTATATGTGAGGGATATTTGCATTTTTAATTTCTCTCTAGTACTTAATGTAGGCAAGTAGTATGATAGATTACACTTGAAGTTATTGGGATAACACACTCACACATTTTCAAAACTCGTATTTTAATATTTTTGCTAAACATTGAGTTTTCACAAATACGAGCACATTTTTACAAAATCCATTTTTAAACAAGTTTATTATTATATTTGAAAACTTTTCCCAAAGTTTTACATTTTTTAGAATTTATTTACTATTTTTAAAGGGCCTTGAAATGTATTTTTCACTATTCAAACAAGCTGATTATATGTTATCAGTCCATTAATGCAATGTATCAGTCGACTGAAGAAACTGGTCAGAATCATCAAAAGTTTCTGTTTTTACGACTGATATACTATCAGTCGACTGATGAAGTCATCATTCAACCGATGAGCTCTTCAGTCGACCGATGAGCTGCGAGCTATCTATAACGGTCAGCTCATCAGTCAACTGATGAACAGTATCAGTCGACTGACGGCCTCTAACGGAGTTTTTTCTGTTTCCAGATTTTTCGGGTTTTGACTATTTTTTCCTTTTCATTGGGGTTTGGCTGTTGCTTTGAATGCCTATAAATACTCTCCAACACCCATTACTACAGGAACTAAGCAAGCATTGAAAATCTCTTGAGTTTATGTTTTTTGGGTTTAAAAGAGCCTTAACTTTCAATTCTCTCAAATTTGTTTTTACACTTGCAAGTCCCACATCCAAAGCTTCAAATTGCAATCTCTTCATCTTGCCATAGGGCTGTTGTAAGAAAGACTTTTTTCTTTTCATTTGCCTTGTGTGGTGAGATTGATCTCAAAGAGATCAAGTGTGTAGCTTGTAAGATCTCAAGAGGAGATCGTTGTGAAGATGTTCGGCTTCCAAACCGGGTGTGATAGTGATATTCTCCTTGAGAGTGGGGAGCGGGATTGTAGGTCGATGGACCGAACCTTGTAAACACATCGTGTGTCACCAATTGCTAACTATTCTTTAAACTCATCTCTCTCTTATTGCCTTTGTGTTTATTTTAGTTGGTGTATTGCATTGTCAAATTTTTAATTGCACATTTATTGTCTCATTACCCTATTCACCCCCCTCTAGGGTATTTCACATCGAACTTCCTATGGATCATCCTCTTCTAGTCCAGAGTCACCTTGTAGTGAATCATCGCCAAGAGAGCTCGTCGATCAATAGGTTTAGTTTTGAGGATTACAGAGATGATCGTCAGAAGAGATGATTGGAGATTTTTTAAGTTCTCTCAAGGGAATTTGAAAAGGCAATAACTGCCACCCTTATGGCCCTATTCCTATATATAGGCACCTGACTTTACAACTGTCAGAATTTAAATGGTCGAATCAAGTCTTGTCCAACGGCCAGGATTGATTCTCAGAATTCGAAGCGTCCTCCCTGAGATTGAGGCGTAACCCACTTACCTCGAACAACCCACAATCTGCCAAGAAAAGTGAAGCTGTGGCAGTCAAAAGGAATGTATGGTGACATTAGCCATGTTAAATCAGAAGAGAATTTTTAGTTTCTCAACCAGTACGCACCCACGTCTATCCAAAGCTAATTCGATTTCACTCGAACCCAGCTAAAGCCGACTCCAAGAGAAAAGGACCAACTGTTATGGTGTTCCCATTCACCAAAGTGCAACTCATTGCCAAGCAATGGACAAGTGTACTTCTACAAGCCCCAATCAAGTTGGCGGCCAGAGACCAGCGAGAAGTTTGACTTAGCTGACTCGCGAAGTCGATATTCCTTAATGTCGACTCAAAAAACGGTACTAGTCGACCCTCTTATCAAAGAAGACTCACCATGAGTCCACTCGACTATTTGCCAGACACCTCACGAGGATGAATCGAAAGACATTACTTCTCGACAAATCTAAAGGACAACTTCTGCCCCGAGCTTATCCCCACTGGCAATGTGTCCACGTCGCATTTAATGCATGACAAACGCATCATACCTCTGTCCCCGATAGCCTTCATGATTCATCGGACCACGTGGGCACTGCCATGTCGCCGATCATTTCTCGTTTAATGTTGTTTAATGCCGATGTGATCCATCCCTCACTCGCTAGCCGATACCTGTAAAGTAGGTACTGACTTAGCTGCTAGCCCACACTTCGCCACAACCATCCTGTGTTCGGTTGAAGTAACCAATATACCCTTATATCCTTGGTATTAATACATGTATTATTCGAACATAGCGAGGATCTTGACCTTTTTCAGATCAAATGGATCTTCTTTCTTCTGAGTTTAGATCTGGATCTTGGATCTTTTTGATCTGATCTGATCTTTGAGTATACTGCACACACAAGAATTCACACAATTCTTCATTTTTCTCTATTCAAGTTCATCAACTAACTTGACCGTCAGAGGAACCACGGAGGATCCAAGCCCTGTTCTCTCACGAATTCCTACATCTGTAGGCTGTTCAGCAACCCAATTCAAGAATTGGACATAAAGTCGGGAAGAAAGCGGCCCCTCATCAATACTTAACAACACCATCCAACAACGGATATTACTGACTGTGTGATCAATAAAACATTAACAATTTTATACACAATATTTAGAAGGCTAATAGGCCTATAGTCTCTTGCTCCCAAAGTTCCAAATTTTTTAGGAATTAACACAATATATGCATAATTAAACCTATCCATCTCCAGCTTTCCATTATAAAATTCCTCAAACAGTTTATGGTAGTTACTTGTTGGTGAAATGTTTGATTACATATTTCATTTTTGAACTCACAGGTTGTGCATTAATGACTTGAGATTTAAGTAATATTAAAGTCGAGTTGTTGGGAATAAGAGTTTGGTGACATCTCATTTTAAACCATCAAGCCTAACTATTAGCAACTTGACTAATATTTTATGTCTCTTTTTGCAAGTAGATGGAGGACCATTCACTCTTTAGAAAAATTTTGCACATAGGAAAAGGTATGAGGTTCTTTCATTCAATCTAGGGCAGGAATAGATTCCATGAATCTAATGCTTGAGTAGAGAAGCAAGGGCTCATTATTGAGGTTGAGTAGGATCTTCATTGATAGAAATGTGTGGAGTTTTCAAGAGGTAGATTGGTCCACGATATGACCTTTTCAAAGTAGAAAGAAAATGGTACACTATTTATGTCTTCTTCCAAATTATCTAAGTCCTTTCAGCCCACCAACCTTTTAGTACTTCAAATGAAAGCAAAATTGTAGGATCAACCATTATATTCTTTAAGAATTTCTATATTTTTTCCTTCAAAATGTTGCTAATTCTGCAAAATAAAACTCTACTTTATGGTACACAACAGTAAGTTCAAAGTTTCCCATCAAAATAAAATAAAAGTAAGTTTGAAACTTTGAAATGTACACGCAAAAAATAGAAAGCAAAGAGTTTGAAAGTATGGGTTAGTAGGTAGTAGGGTTAATAGAATTGTTTTTTTAATTTGTAGAGTTGGAGCAAATTTCCTAAAAATGAATGAAAAATTCATTTTCCGACAACACATAACAGGTGATAAAATGTCAAGATCATAATTGAGACTTTTCTGATCCTTTCGAAATATTTTTCCATGTGCTTTATCATATGCTGCATGTTACTATTGTGATCTTCATTATTGTAGGCGGGATACCTTTCTAGTAAACAAATGTAGTAAAGTGATGTTACTAGTTAAGTGAAGTATGGTCAAAGGTAATTTAAACTGCAACAATGATAACAATCAATTAAAAGATTTAATTAGGATGTGAAATGTGAATTTTTGCTCATTAGAAAAGCAAACAAGCAATACATGATTACTTCACTTTAACATCGATCAACCAAATATTAGCAGGTGAAGATGCATAACAACTGAAATATGTGGCATACTCATTTCAGCAGAACTAGCGGTTAAGAATCCAGAGTTAGAATCAATGGAAAAACTTATTCGAAAATAGAGATGGTTCATGGTTGAATGTGCTCTTGCCTTCATCCACATTACCTTAGTTCAAAGCACTCCTTTATCCTGTGGTTGGTGACTCATTCAAGACTATTAACGCAGGACAGGCTATGCAAACTGGGAATTCTGGACACTAATACTTGTGCCTTATGCTCTAACCACATGGAAACCTGTGATCATTTATTTTTCGAATGTCAGTTTTCGTTTCAAGTTTGGAATAAAGTATTGGACTGGTTGGATTTTAACTGGAGATCTTGCTATTGGAATTATATCATCAATTGGTATAGCAACAACCTCAAGGGCAAGAGTTTTATGAAGAATTTGAAGAGGATGGCACTGTCTGTCACTATCTATATGCTTTGGCAAGAAAGGAATTTAAGGATCTTTCAAGATAAAAAAAGAAGACCTGATCATGTATTCCATGCTATTAAGTTGGCAATTTTCTCCAAAATTCTGAATGATGATATTCCTGTACACATGAGGGAGTGGTTGGAAAAAATGTAAAGTCTTGTTTCTTCCAAATCATTTTTTGGAAAAAATGTCTTCAGGTCCCCACCTGAATAGTTGATGTACTCAAATTCCTATATTTGGTTAATAAAAATACTTTTTCATTGACCCAAAAAAAAGCATTTGCTCTTACTGCACCAGAATTTTCAAAATCTTGTTTATCTGGCACAATGGCAATGTTTCAATATCGTAGTCTTTATGCATTAAGCTCTTGCTCATACACTTTCATTATTGGTCTTTCTTCACCTCTGAGTTTTAAACATATTTTAGCAAGTCCAGCAACTTCTAGAAGCTCTTTTTCCCTTCCATTGTAACTCTTTACATCTAGAACTTCATACAAACATTTCTCTTAAATGACCAAATGCACACTTTTGCCATCCTTGAGTAAGGTATTTGAAATTTCTCTGTTTCCTGCCAAACAGCTCCAAAAGAATGACTCCAAAGCTATAAATAACACTTATCATCCTTGAGCAAGGTAGTTGATGTGCTGTGAAAATAGTGTTGAGATTGTAAATGCATAATCAAGTTATAATATAGATACAATGTCGATCCCAGAGGAATGTGTAAATAAAATATTCTAAATTGGATCCTAGAGTTGTGCCTGGACAAAGATGAGCGAAAGTGAAGAGATATAAAAAGTGTGTGATTATTTACACATAAACTAGAAGAATAGGGGAGAAAGAGGGTGAATAAAAAAAGAATAACAAAAAGGAGAAATAAAGAAAATAGAAAAGAGAATAACAAAAAGGAGAAATAAAGAAAATAGAAAAGAATAACAAAATTAAGACTAAAAAAAGAAACAATCAAAACAAGTAGAATATGGAGGAAATCAAGAGAGAAGATAGGAATTTAGAATTGAATCAACTAGTTAATTTCATTTAGGATATATGAATTACTCTCTTTTTATCACATTTTATTTTAGATTTATTAAACATAGATTATCAAGTCACTTAAGGAAAACATAACCTATCATCTAAGTAAAATTATCATTTATGAAAAGAATAACAACTAAATAGTCATTCTAGAATTCATAAGTATAACCTATCAAATAAACTAAGGTAAGTATATATTATTAAATTCTTCTTCTATTAATTAGTTTTCTAGTTAATTATCCTAAACATGACCATATTGAGTACATGAGAGCAATCCATAAATTATAAAAGAAATCAAATGAGTTTTATGCAATTCTAGAGTTCACACAAAATTTAGTTGCACGTTTTGGAAAATAAAAAAAAGAAATAAATTTAGAGTAGAGAGCATAAAAAGGAGAATAAAAAAGAGAAGAACAAGATCAAGGAAATATCGATACCGATATCGATACTTGTATCGATACCAAATGTGCAGTTACGATTTAAAGGCTAAAATTGATTAATTTGGGGCTCAAGTTTAATCCAAGGGCTCTTATTCATTACTGGAGGCTATAAATAGGGGTAGAGAGTGATGGGTTATGGTGTAAAAATTTTTGTAGGAGAGTTACTCTTAATTGAGAAGACCTTCCAAATTTGTAACTTTTTGTTACAATTAATAAAAAATAAATTCACCTCTTCATATTTTTCTTATATTCTCTTTGTTTGATGATGAAGATGAAGATGAAGATCATGATGAAGGTTTGCTATAACCTTGAGGCTAGAACCCTCTTGGGATGTAAATTTTCTCTTTGTAATTAAATTTATCTTTTACTTTCTTTTCTTATTTAAATAGCCAAGAGGCTAGAACCCTCTTTCCTTAGATTTATTTTCATTTGTAATAGAGTAGATTTACTTTCATGTCTTTGCTTTCTTTTATTTATTTCTTACAATTTATTTTGTAGTTTACATTTTATTTTCTTGCACTATTCGTCTTAAGGCTAGAACCCTCCCAGGATTAGTTTTTATTTTGTTTATTTTTCTTTTCTTTGATTCGCCTTAAGGCTAGAACCCTCTAGGGAATTACCTTTTTTCTAAGATGTGGAATTAATACTTGTGGAAACTCTAGAAATTACATGAAACTAGCTTTTGTTGGCCTTCTTGTTTTGATGATGTTTAACAAACAATTTATTTCTAATGTTGTTTGTCTAGTATTTGTGTTTTCGTATTTATTGTAGACAAACAACGTAGTTGGAGGTTGGATGGAATATGCGCTACAACGATGACATCCAATGGAGGTTGGCGGAATAGTGGAGTGAAGCCTTGCAATTCAAAGTTAAAGATCAAGTTCAAGCTTCATCCGCGAGATTACCAAGAAGAGCTTATTGAAGATCAAGATCTAGCTTGGGTAACTTAGTTTAGGTTTTATATTATGTGTGTTAAGTACGTTAAGCTCAATATCTATACACACACGTTTTATTGGTTTTCATATATAGATATATAGTGATATATATATATATATACATACATGTGTTTTTGAGTTTTCATGTTTATAATATGAAATCACATATTTCATACTTATTATTGTGTTCTAGTTTAGCTATATAGATAT
>BQKN01058070.1:0-11640 GCA_022839385.1 Asparagus kiusianus | reverse complement strand
GTAGGATATATCATCTTGTGTTAGTTTATATATCCTTGCATATATAGGATATATCACATTGTTTATATTGCATATTCTTGCACATAACATTTTGTATATCTATCTTGCAAGAATATATTTGTTAATTTATTTTAATTAGCATTTAATCGGATTAGATTAGCATAAGACCCTAATCACCCCCCCTCTAGGGTCTAACAGCTTTATTTCTTTTATAATTTGTTAATCATTCTCTTATGCGTAAAATATTCATGTTTAGGATATTCAACTAAAGAACTAATTAGTAGAAGGAATTCTAAAATTACTCTAGTTGTTATTCTTTTCATGAGTATTAATTTTACTTGGATGACAATTTGATAGGTTATACTTTCCATAAGTGGTTTGATAGTCTATACTTAATAAATCTAAAGTAAAATATGATAAAAAGAGAATGATTCATATTTTATAAGTAAGATTAGTTAGTGGATTCAATTGTAGATTCCTCATATTTTTAATTGAATCCTCCATATCTTACTTTCTTGATTTTTTCTCTTTATTCTTGATTTTTCTCTTATTTTTTTTGATTTTATTTCCTTTATCCTTCTCTTCCCTTTTTGTTGGTTTTGCTTACATTCACTCTTTTTCACATCCACTCTTTATCTCTCCACTCTCAATCTCGTTTTGTTTTTATTTACATGCAAGCACTCTCACTCTATCTATCTCTCCACAATCACATTTATTACTCCTAATTATCACACACACAACATAAGAACATATTTTGATTTTCTCCTACAAACACCTTCATCGTAGGATCGATAACTTTTTATATCATAACTTGATTGGTTGTACACTTGCAACTCTAGAGGTATACTTTTACCACCCGTCAATGGTTATGGGTGAGATTTGCCAATAACGGCCATAGGTGAGATTCACCAATAACGACCACGAATGAAGTTCATCAATAACGATCGTGAGTGAAATTCGTCAAAACAGGTGACACACCCCATATGGTCTATTGGCCAAAGCTCATTGCTGCTTGGCTGAGCTTCACTACAACTTTGGTGAGCTTCGCTGCAGCTTTAGCTTTTGCAAACTTTACTAAGTCTTCGGCGAACTTCGCTATGTGTCCCACATGAACTATTTGAGAGAAGCTCATTATGGAAGAACCTTGCTAGAAGCTTTACTTTAACTTGGTCTTGAGAGAAATCTTCATTATGTTCTGGACAAGCTTCGCTATGGCTTTAGCGAGCTCTACTATGGGCATGTGCTTAGGCCATTTTGATCTGGGCGTCCACTTCGATCTGGGCGTCCACTTCCTAAGCGTATGTTGCACTCAAGTATCAGACTTGTGTCGAGTATCAATCCAGGTCTCTCATGACTTGAGAGATCAATTGTTTGTCTACAATCTTTGGGATGCAGATGATGTGACCTACATAGGTGTTTTGGGTGAAGTTTGAATAAGACTTTCAACAAACTTTGCTACTACACTTAGATTTGGCCCAGAGTCCAATTTGAGAACGCCATTTGACTCCATCCACAGTCCTACTTGAGGATTGACTCGGACATAGGTATTCTTTGACGTGGATAAGTGGGTCAAAGTTTAGCATGAAGTCATGTTTGCATGTGACTCGAGCGAACTTCAATTTAGCCTATCATGGGCTTCTATTTGAGCCCATCTAAAGAGTTTATCCCATGAGCATTTACTTCTTGGACTCAGACTGAGTATTGTTCTAAGAGAGAGTACTGGTAATAGCCAGAGGTGTATTGTTGAACATAGGTTGAGTCATTTTGCTTAGGTTGAAACTTGTCCTCATTTGTATACTTGGTTGCTAGAGGTATACTATTGATTGTGGCTTCCTTTACAATAGAGTCATCTTGGTTAAATGCTAGGTTGAATTTTAAAGTGCTTGTTGTTGAGATTCTATCCAATTCTATGTTTGGAGGCCATATTTGGAGCGAAGTTACTATAGTGTGTCCGAATGTTTGTGTAGCTGCTAGAGCGTGGCCGAATGTTGGCGTAGCTACTGAAGCATAGCAAGATCTTAGCGTAACTACTAGAGCATGGCCAAATATTAGTGTAACTTCTAGAGTGTAGATGGATATTGGTGTAACCATTGGAGTGTAGCTAGATGTTGACGTAACTGCTGGAGTATAGCTGGATATTAGCGTAGTGTTGGAGCTTAACCGAATGTTTAACCATAGTTTATACTCATACGTAGCTAGAGTATTCCATCATCTCTACTGAGCTGGGATGATTCATGGTGTCCACAGTTTAGGCTCTTGTGTAGTTGGAGCATATGAAGTAGTTTATACTCATGTATTGTTGTATTCTATATTGCAGCCTATACAGTTTAAGCTCTTAAGGCATCAGAGCATGGAAAAAAAGTTTATACTTGCATACTCATCAGAGTGTAGGGAGCAGTTTAACCTCATATACTAGTCGGAGGTTAGGAAGTAGTTTAACCTCATAATCCCATTGGAGATTAGGAAATACTTTACCCTCATAATCCTATTGGATGTTAGGAAACAGTTTAGCCTCATACTCTCATTGGAGGTTAGGAGAGATTGATAGAGGTGTAATATAAACCACTTGATAGAGTCAAATTAATAGAGGTGTAATGTTAACGTATCAGGTTTGTAGAATTGATACTATTCAAAGGTGTAATGTTAACATAACGGTACTAAGAATTTTAACAGAGGTGTAACGTTAACGTGCTAAATGAAATGACCGATAGAGGTATAATGTTAACCAATCAGTTTTTGAAGGAATATTAATAGAGGTGTAATGTTAACTTGTCTAATAGAACAGCCGACAGAGGTGTAATGTTAACTAGTCATGTTCGAAAGTGTCCGAGGGATGACTACCATTTAGAAGTGTGATGTTAAATTAACGGTAGATAATTAATAGAAGTCTAATGTTAACTAATTGAATTTTAGCAAAGGCAGAGTAATAAAAGTGTAATGTTAACCAGTCAAATCTGAAAAGGCAAGCTAACGGAGATGCAATGTTAACAAGTTGATGAAATAGTTCAACAGAGGTGTAAATCAGTCAGATCATTAGGTTAGAAACCATTCAGAGGTGTAATGTTAAAATGATGGTGGTAATGCATTTGGAGTCAAGCAAAGGTGTGATGTTAGCTTGATGACTCGTTGCGGATTTTGATTGGGATATTAGATCAGGATAATCAAGATTTATGATCAGAGGGGTGGAAACTTGAATGTGACTGATATCTCCGTGGGGACATAATAGTTGCTAGAAATCAAGGGTAATATTTCTTGAGAAATTTTCCGTTGATTGGTGCCATGAGCCTATTTCCATTTAGGTCAATTAGGTGATACTCTTCATTTAAGTAGACTATCTCTACAAACAAGCATTCTCATTTAGGTTAAAATTTTCCTTTAGTCTTTTGTGCCATGACCATGGGTCGACGAACAAGTAAGACCATGTCACCTTCTTTGATAGATCGATCCTTGACTCTCTTATTGAGTGCTCTTGGAATCTATGACTGCTAACTCGTTGCTGAGCTCTAAGCCTCAACTCATCTAGTGCCTTTAGCTCCTATTGATGCTTGTGATGGTGTTCTTCAATCGTCATCTTTTTGGCAAGAGTGATTCTTAATGACGACATTTGAATCTCTAATGATATCATGACTTTACTTCCATATACCAAGGAAAAAGGCATAGCACCTATCGGAGTGCTGATTGTTGTTTGATAGGCCCATATATACTCTCTGAGCTTTTCGTCACAATCTCATTTGTTAGAAGAGATGAATTTCTTCATGAGCTTGATAATAGTCTTATTGAAAGCTACATCTAGAGCATTGGTGGGCAGATTGTATGGTGTAGAAGCCATGTCTTAAATTCTAAACTTGTTACAGAATCTGAAGAGCAGTTGACTGGCGAACTGCGGACTATTGTCATGGGTAATCCTTCGAGGGATGTTAAATCATTAGATAACATGATGTTTCAAGGACCTAACCATGTTCGAAGTTTTGACTTCCCTGAGCGGGATGGCTTCGACACACTTAGAGAAATAGTCAGTTATAGCAAGGATGAATCGATGACTTTTAACAGATGGCGGGCTAGTTGGCCTAATGATGTTCATTTATCATAGCTTGAATGAACATAAGGCGATAGTCAGATGTAATTCTTTGATGGAATTAACCTACACAATATCATTTGGCATAAGCCACTACATCCATAATCATCATCGGGTAATAATAGCCTAGAGGATAGAGTCGATCCTAGAGCTTAGGTGCGGGTTTATGAACTTTATATTTACCATCATAGGCTTCTTGGTGATAGGCATCTAAGTAGTATGATATTGAAAAACTAGTGGCGCAACATTTGCTTGCTTTGGGTAGTCAATGATTGGATAATGCCAATCATTGAGTTGTAACTGAGCTAGCATGATGTGCACTTTGTTAATTTCCAAAATTTATTTTAAAGAGCATAATTGATAGCTAGCTACTGTAATCTGCTTGATAGACTTAGAAGTCAAAGCGAGAGTAGCTGCAAGCTAAGATATCGGCGTAAGTGCTCTTGAGGCAGGCTATATAGGTTATGGGAGAATGAGTGATTCTCATTGCTACTTCATGGTATGATAGGAGATCTTTGTGTCAAACCTCACATTCCCCTTTATACTTCACACTCATGCCTTGGTCGAGTTGACCATTAGGATCGATTAGCACAACTCCCACACCTGTGACAATAGCTCCTTCACGGCTTTATTATGATGCACCGTCGAAATAGAATTCCCAAACTTAGTAGTCTGAGGTGATATTCAATTTAGACACCTCATGTGCAATGTCCTCATGGATCTTGGAAAACTTAGGGATAGAGTGATTTCACATGCTTGGAAGTCAGAGATCTCGGCTTCATTATGAGTATCCGTAGAGGGTTAACACCTGATGACATATCGTTAGAGGTGTAATTTTGAACTTGATAATTAGTTGCTTTGATAGAGGTTATACTATTGGACATACCAAAGAAAAGGGTGTTTCTAGTAAAGGCGCATGTCCTACGAGATGAAGCTGACAAACTAGAGTGGCACTGCTAGGGAAGCATTCTATAATCATAAGGGGCTGAGTTGACGTTGCTGAGGAAGTGTTGCTAGACTCATAGGTCGCTGGGTTGGCATTGCTAAAGAAGCATTGCTATAGCCATTAGAGGCTATGTTGATAGTTCCATTCAATGAGACTCGGGGAGTGTTGAACTGCTATAGCAGTGAAGCCATTCGTAGGCAGAAGGATGCACCATGCAAAAAATATTGAAGCATACATGGGCTTGACAAGACTTTTGCAATGACCCAAGTATTCCCTCCCTTTGATCATGAGGATTGCCCCATCTTGTTCTCATCATCGAAGGATTGTTCCATCTCGTTGTTATCATCTTGGAGGCTTGACCACAAATCATATTGATCGAATCTCTCAATGGATTTCTCAACAATCCCTGGCTGCTCAATCAGATCTTTCCACGAGTTAGCCTTAACAGCACCCATGTCGGCTTTTACTCAGCTGAGAAAGTTATGCTAACATGTTTAGAATAACATTAGCAGCGACATGTCCTGATAATGCTATTTTAAATTTCAAACCGCTCGATGTAGTCTCTGACTGAGTTATCTCCCCTTTGTTTCATTGAAAGGAGTCTAGCCATTATTACATCAGATTCGTCCTCGTGGAATTAGGATAAGAAATATGATTCCAAGTCAACACATGATTTGATTGATCATTCGACTAAATTCTAAAACCAGTCAAAGGTAACCGCCTGAAGGGTGCCAATGAAAAGTTGCGCCTTGATGGCATCATTACTACATTTTCCATTTGCTAATGGAAGTAGTAGATGTGTTGGTTTGGGGAACCTTTACCATTGAATGTGTGCAACGTCGTTGGCTTAAACTTCATTCGATAGGGAACAAAGTCTCATTCAATGGGATAAGGTCGAGTGATCCTAATCTTCCTTAGCTCAATCCTCTGTATAAGAGCATTAAGCTAGTTTTGGAGGCTTTTGAGCATTTTCAATTTATGCTTCATTTTTAGTAGATTGGATGTATTAGATTCTGATCGAGAGGGAAAGACATCTTTTTGGTACAGTGACTCCTCCTCAGGAGAAATGTCACCTGCTGCTTCCCTTTTGAAGAGTTCAATGGGGGCTGGTCAGTAAGCATCAGTTGTTGAAGCATATTTTTGAGTCGCTCAAAATGCTTGTCAAACGCCTTCTTTTGGGCCTCAATTCGATGACTAAGGTCAATGATATCCTCTTTGTATATCATGTTGGTAGTCCACTCTCACCCTTGAATTGAGCTAGGAGTTGAATTTAACAATATAGTTGAGTTATCATCGCTAGTAAAAGGATAATCTGCCAGTGAAGCAGTTCATTGAACTGGCTACCTCAAAATAGAGTAGTTGAAAGGAATAGCTACCCCCTGTCTCCATCTAGGATGGTGAGACTCCATTGATCTCTGGATATGATAAGCTATCATCATCTTATTAGGTTACATCGTTCATATTACCGTGAACTCTTAGAGATCAATGTTGAAAGCAGCCTTGTTCTTGCAAGATTGCTATCACTTCTTGTTAAGCTGAGAAGGCTTGGGGGACGGGCTAAGACGAGCAAAAACTAACTTTTTAGCTAGTGGAGAGTTACATAGTCAATTCAGTTGAACTATCGATAATATCTCCTTTAGGGTCAAGCAACTGATGTGGCGGTTGCTCTTCTTGAAAGCAACTTTGTTGGGCTAACATTTGGCATTATAATATCATTTGAGGCAATGTTGCTTTGTCCTACGATTGACGAGGTCAATTGTGACTTCATCACATGTTTAAACTTGTGATTGAGACTTAGAATCACCATGGATGATAGTTTTCCCTTTTAGGAGTTTGATTTGAGGGTAACCCCGATTTTTAGCTTCCTTTAAAGAAGCACGATGAGTGTTGCGAGATGCTTTAAGGAGAACCTCCAGAGGGAATGTTGACTGACGTTCAAATTCGATGGATGTTAGAGAGTCCTGAACTTCGCTCGGGAAGAGGGTACCTAAGGCTTTACTCAGGGCGAAGCTTATTTTATCTCCGGCAGCACTGAGGCTACTTCTGGCATGGTTCGCTTCACTTTGGGCAAAGTTGGTGTTATCTTCACTATGGGCAAAGTTCGCTCTGCCTCTAGCAAAGCTGGGGCTATCTTCGGCTAAGATCACCTACTTTTGAGTGAGGGTAAAAATCTAACCCTGTTCTCGCACTACGACAAATCATACAATAGCTTCTAGTGATGGCCATGGTTGACATGGCAGAGTAGATAAATTTTTCAAACTTTGTTTGGTCAAATTCAATGACCAATGACTTAGTGAAAGACGCTAAGGCCATAGTATCAGATTGTGACACAATCTTCTCATTGGTTGAGAAGAAAGTCCCTAACAAATTTGTCATCCTGTTTTGAGTTTTTTCCATTATAATTAACATAGATTACAATAAAAATATTCTAATGAAATAAAGAAAAAATTTATATTTTTTAGGGTTCTTTTTTATGTGACGATGGAGATTCCATCTTACACTCCATTGACGGTCTGATTAAGACGATGGGTCTTTTGCTGTAGATGATCTTTGATCTCTTGAAAGATAGTGCTGTCATCTCTGGATGAAGAGATATAAAGAAGAAACCAAATACCACCCTCGTCTTTGTTCTTGTGCGTGCGTGTTATCCACTCTTTCACAAGTCTGCTGATCTCTGAGTAAATAGATATTATGTAACTCAAAGAGATATTAACAGATCCTTTCTCACAAAGATTGTTGATTAAGCTAGATGACTAGCTGAAGAGAACGAATCATTTCTTACAAGGATCATTGATTGAGCCAAATGATTAGCCTATAATAATGATCTATGAAGATTAATGAGAACGGAAGAGAGATGAGCACTTCATCGATGTAGCCTCTAAATCTCTTTCTCTCTCTCTTCTCAATAGTAAGAAGCCTAGCCAAGAATAATGGTAGCCCCAAGATCTCTCTTTCGCGCCCTCTTTCATATTGATCATGCCTATTTATAGGCTTAGGAGCATTAAGTGGGTAAGTTAGTGGGCCTTAACTCCCCTGAAATGGGTGAGTTAGTGGTCATTAACTCCCCTTAAATCCCTTTAAATGGGTGAGCTAGTGGGTAAACCGTTTTCTTAAAAGTAGCTTCTAAAAGCAGTTACAGGTGAGGTTTGCTAATAATGGCTATAAGTGAGGTTCACTAATAATGCCCGTGGGTGAAGTTATCAATAACGACCATGAGTGAACTTCGCTAGAATGGGTGACATGCCCCACATGGGCTATTGGGTGAAGCTCGCTGCTGCTTGGTCAGCAAACTTTGTTATGACTTCGACAAACATCGCTATGTGTCCCACGAGGACAATTTTGGTGAAGCTCATTTTAGGTGAACCTCGCTAGAAGCTTCACTTCGACTTGGTCTTGAGAGTAAGCTTCATTATGACTAGTGCGAGCTTCGCTATGGGATGTGTTTGGGCTATTTTAATCTGGGCATCCACTCGATCTGGGTGTCCACTTCTTAGGCATGTACTGGACTCAAGTATCAAACTTGTGGCAAGTATCGTTTCAGGCCTCTCATGACTTGAGAGATCAATTGTTTGTCTATGATCCTTGGGAGGTGAATGATGTGGCCCACGTAGGTCTTTTGGTGAAAGTCATATAGGCGTTTCAGTGAACTTGAGTTCGATTTGAGAATGCCTTTCAACTTGGTCTAGAGTCTGACTTGAGGATTGACTCAGACTCAAGTCTTCTTTAATTCGGTTGAGTTAGGCCAGAGTTTAGCACGTAGTCATATTCTCATGTGACCCAAGCAAACTTGAATGTAGCTTATCATAGGCTTCGATTTGAGCCCATCTAAAGTGTTTAACCTATGGGCGTTTACTTCTTGGACTTAGACTGAGTATTATTCTAAGAGAGAGTATAATTTAACCTTCTATACAAGTGAATGCTCAAATCAAAATGCTTAAATCACTTCGGTGAATTTCTACTAACTATATGCAATACAACCCTAAATAATAAAAGCAACTACAAAAGAATATGTAAAAAAATTTTGTTATTTAACTAGGATCAACAATCAAACAAATGTGTGAAAGAGAGCTTTAGTTTGGATTCATTCTCTTGTTGGTAGTTGTTCAAGTGGAGGTTGGATGTTATTAGGGCTGACAAGAGAAAATTTTTATTTTTATTTGTTAGTACTTAATCATCTATAACTATGAAAATCTTAACTAGAGTGTGGAATTGAAAATACTAGAAAGAGTACTTACACTTTGCAATCAAGTTTTCAATCTTCAATCTTTTTCGTTTAGTCAATCCTTCAAAATTAAACACACAAATAAAAAAACTAAAATAGAAAAATCTTATTTACAACTACCTTCCCCAACAACGGCCTAAATCTTGATTAGCACATAATAAACATGCATAAAAGTTGCAAGAGGATAACTATCAAGTATAGTTCAGAAAGATGTCAAACCCACAATGAAGATATGTATTTAGAAATTCCTATAATTGGTCCTCAAAGTGTGGACAAGAAGTAGTAAAATAAAATATGTAGCAAGGTAGAAAGAGTGATATCTCTCTTTTACCAAAAGTAAAACCAACCCTTAAGCCATAGATGAATGACATGTGGTAGGCAGATCATCCTTAGATCAAAATACAAGCCCCATGATGCCTTGAATATCTCTCTCACCAAACAAAACAAAACAAGCTCAGATGGTGACATGTGCCCCACGACATCCTAGAGCTTACAGTCACAATAACTAGTAGGGTGCACCCATGCGGTGACACGTGTCCACATTACTTCCAGTTCCAAAGAATCGTAGGCAATGATACATGTCCCACATTACTCCAGCTTTACATACCCAACTCCATTGAGTTTTGACTGGTTCCTTCATGCAGTTTGGTCAAAAGGACTTTGATGCCCAATTGGAAACTCGGTACCCCATGAAGGGCTCTTCATTGATTACAAAAGATGAAGGTTACAACATATGGTTGCATAATAAATAAAAGAAATAAGAAAGAAGAAATGGTGCCTAAAGGTGCCCTTCAACAACTTGGTCCCGCATGGTCCTCTTCACGCTCCTTCTTCAGCTTGCACAAGAGGATCCACCAAAGTACTATATGTAAGCATAAGCTCCTCCAGCTGTTTCTTGGTCGCATCTAACTCTTGCATCAAGTTATAAATAACGTATTGGAGCTCGTCCTTATCTGCCAACACCTTCTCCATCCGAACTATGGTTTGAGAACATAAAACACCAAGAAGGTAGTGGATGTCATCTTTGAGCACCTGGAGGATACAAGGATAGGGCGTCATGAGCACCTGAAGTATTAGGGAAAGATGAGGGAAGATGAAGATGATAAACACTTCACTCCCTCTAATAAAAGAGTTCAATTATTCATGGAACATGTCAACTCATTGAATGGTGAAAATACTTGATAAGCCAATAGCGTGGAGTCACTCCCAACGCGTTTGGATGCTTCACTGCTTGATTGGTGTGTTTACATATAGTTTTAAATTCCTAATTGAAACCACATATAGCGTAAATAATCTGCTGGGTTGTATTTTGCGGTCCCACTAGGTTATATTCCATAGACCGGCTAAGATCAAGAAATGCATAATTGGATTGAAACATAACCATTAATTGCAACTACAACGAGATCCAAATTACAACAAGATCAAACAAGACACAAAAAATTTCCTACATTCATCAAAAAAATAACCAAGATTACAAAGAGTGGTTAAAATTTCACAAGTACTACAATCACAAAAAAAAGAGGGCAAAATGAAAGGGATTGATGTCCATGATCACTTGTCACCATCATCGTGTTCATCAGAAGAAGCATCCTCCAAGCTGCTGACCAATTACACCAAACACCGCTTAAAATGCCTAATGGAGTTGAGCATGTCACCAATTCTGCTCTTATGTTTCTATACTTTGAGCTCTTTCTAGTGGAGACTTCAAAAAAGATGAGCGATGGATTCAGTTAGGGCCAAGGCCTTGATCTTCAAATGTCTAAAAGACAAAATAAAGATGCATGGCTTTGTTCTTCTATCAGTGATGGACCTCAGTGAGGGCTCTGATTGGACATCCAATCTTATCGTTAACGGTGAACTAACCCTCTTGGATGAACCAACATTAGGAGTCGACATCCCTTTGATTGAAGAAGAGATGAAGAAGGAGAATCTAATCCACATGGAGGAAATGGTTTACCATTCCATCCTCTACATATAAAGGGTATGCACCAATTAAGGATTGCTACATGGCGTAATCACGTTGTCCAATACGTGACTAAAACTACACTCCACTTGAGGCACTCAAATAAATGAGATAGGAATACCAACAGTTTTTCAACCTAGTTAATGTTACCCTTTTTGTTTTGATGATGATTTACAAACAATCCCTAATATTATTTGTCTAGTATTTGTGTTTTCTTATTAGGTATTCTAGAGAAACAATGAGTCAGAGGTTGGATAGAATTGAGCCTAAACGATCACATCAAATGGAGGTTGGCAGACTATTGGTATGAAGCCATTTGCAATTCAAGTCAAATATCCAAGATCAAGCTTCATCCGTAAAGTTTACCAAGTCAAGCTATATTGAAGACCTTCAAGCTTGGGTAATTTAGTTTAGGTTTATACTTGTGTGTAGAT
>BQKN01058066.1:91833-102525 GCA_022839385.1 Asparagus kiusianus | reverse complement strand
CAGGCACGCACCAGTGAATCGTTTCGCACTGGGGCAGGTCTAAGGTACTAGTGAGATGTGGTTGCTAACCAGATATCTGATAATGTGAACTTTGACTCTATTTGAGATGTGAACCAGTGACCTGTTATAGGATGGATATTTACATGACCTCATTTCTTGGCTAAGTATGAGTTCTTGTGAGACGTAGACTAGTTGTGTTTCGTTTCATACATAGATCGGGATTAATATTTAATTATTTACAAATCGAGACATATGGTATATACATGAGGGTTTCCTTGTTTGGATTATTTCGTTCGACGGACTATGTCTCGAGTTGTAGATTTTTAAGTATTAATTCCATCTATTGTATGATCCTGTTACTTGGATGATTAGACTGATGGCTAGCTACATGATCTCGTTACCTGATCGATTCTGGATGCTTTATGTTATCATGATTTAGTAGTGTTTTCATGTTGATTTGTGGATTTCAGTTGTATGTTCTTTTGTTGTTTTTGTTATCGTATCGTTTTTCGCATTGGATTTCCGTTTGTTCTATTTTCTTTGTGGGGTCGGGTCTTGCCGTGCGCCATGCACCTGACGTACACCTGTTTTCTCTGGTGTATGTCAGACTTAGATGAAGAACATGTTCAGTTAGGAGATCGCCCGGAGCCAGAGGATTCTCAGCAGGAGTGCCTTGCAGACGTAGCAGAAGAAGAAGCCGAAGCTTAGTCATTCCTTTCAGTTTGTTTTGTAGTACTTTCATTTCCTTTTGTTCAGTGTATATTTATATTCTCCAGTATTTCATTCAGATAGTTTGTATAAGGGCATGTTTGGCCTGAATATTATGTCTCGGATGTTACCCCATTTGTGATATGATATTTCTTTATTCTGGATTGTTTTTATATTCTTGCTGATTATGATCGGGGACCTGTGACTTCGTATTGTACTTATTTCCAGACGCTTAGCGTATTGGATTGAGAAGAAAAGAAAAGAGAAAAAATGATAATGTGTATTTCTTCTCAATCTAATACGTCGCGGGCTTGTTCACGTTTCGATTCGCTGATATTTTGGGAAGTGGGGCGTGACAGGTTTTAGTGGTGGCCCATGCAGGTCACGGTTCCGATCACGGTCCCGAGTCCTCACTAGTAAGAATATAGTTGACAATTTAGATGCATATCATATTTCATCCGTAAGACTAATCTTGAGCCTTATCCTATTTTTCTTGATAGATTTCGTTTCATCCCTATCTTATCACTCTTTGACTCTGGAGTTTTCCATCGTTCTTGTCCCATCGCTTCGCGATTATCCTCTCTTTGTATAATTCCTCTATCCTTGTGCCTGTTATTATTCTATATGTTATTATTTTACACTATATTTTCTTTGACTTGACTTGTGCATCGTTTGATTGTATTGAATTCTATATTATTTATTATATTATTTTATGTATCACATACAATGTTATATTGTATGTTTTCATTTGTTTATAAATCTATTTTATCTTCCATAGTTCATGTTTGTAAAACCCCGAAATTGCTATAATGAGTATATGTGAATTATTAATAATAAATAATTCTCTCATGATGAATAGTATATATATACATATATACATATCAGGTGAAAGTGATTATCTATGCTTGAGAACCCATTAAATATTTTTATGTGAGAGAAATCGAGTGAATGTCCAGCTTTGTAAATGCCTAGCAGCAGCAGGTATTTTTTTGCTGCGCGGTCGACCATAGCGGTCGACCGGGTCGGTCGACCGCACAGCGGTCAGAGTGTTTTCCTAGGTTCGGGTTCAAGCGGGTTTCGGGTCGGGTTTGTGGGTTGGTATATATGCTTATGTACCCGCCGAGAGAGCCCTTTTTGGATCTGATATCAGTAACCCTAGCCCCTTCTTCTCCCTAAAACCCTAGATTTTCGTTTTTGGTGATTTTGGAGGAGTTGCAAAGGATTTTCAGTGGGATTTTGGGATTTTAGCGAAGGGGATCAACCTCCTGCAGATCTAGGGCTTTTGTCAACACCTGAGGCGAGTAACTTCTCGCCCAACCCCCACCCCTTTTGTTTTCATGTTAAGACTTGAGTTTTATTGGGTTTCATTGAGCCAAATTCGTATTTTTGAATAGCTAATAGATCATTATGGCATAAAGTATGAAATTGGGGTATTATTTATTTTTAAAACTCATCGATGATTTCTGTTAAAAGATCTAGATCTGAAAATATCTAAAAAGGAGTAAAAACCTTGTTTTTATTGTTAACAATGGGTAGATCATGTTTATATATATATGGGATCTTGGTGACAAAGTTTTAAAGGTTTAAATTCGCGATTTACTGCTTCATGACATTTCCATAAGTTGGGTTTTTGTTTAAAAATTTTGTTTCAGGTTTCAGCTGATAAGAAAACTCAGAATCTGGGGTTCTGTTAGTCTCGCGGTCGACCGCATCGGTCGACCGCTGGCCGCGCAGCAAGGGCAGAGCCCACCTGCTCTCTGCGCGGTCGACCGGAGTGGTCAACCGTGACATCTTTGCGGTCGACCGCACCGGTCGACCGAGAATATCTCTGCTGAACAGTGAGTCTTGTGTCCGTATGCGGTCGACCGAGTTGGTTGACCGCCGCCCAGTTTCATGCACTATTTGTTTTGCTGTATGTTTTTATGTGTTCGGGGGTATTGCCTAGATTATCTAACACTAGTTTTGGTTTTTGCCATATATCTGTGCATGATAGATGACTTGAGAGTACAAAAGTTAGAATCATATGTCGAGAGGAGTGTGAAACTTGTATAAGTATATCTTTTCACATAACTCCTCGATAATTTGCTATTTGGTCAAAGTATCGGGCAAAACTACATTGTTTCAGTCCTCGTGTTGGACTATAATCCCTTAAAGTCCTCGTGTTAGACTATAATCCATTTCAGTCCTCGTGTTGGACTATAATCCATTTTAGCCCTCGCATTGGACATTTACCCGCTTGATCATGTGTTGACCAGTTATTAAGCTATGAGCATGACACTTATCTGTGACAGGACATGACACTTATGAAATATAGGACCCTTGGCACTTATTTGGTTATGACAGGACACAGTAGTTTATGTTCTGAGACGGATTGCTTTTCTCTTTATTATTGTTTCTGTATTAAACTTTGGGTTTGGTATTTAGGGATTTACAATTTGAGATATAAGGTATATACATGAGGGTTTCCTTGTTTGGATTATTTCGCTCGACGTACCTATGCTCGTGTTGTAAATTTCTAAATACTAAAATCCTTTTTTGTTTAAGAGTTATGTTTTGAGACTTATTATGTATTGACTGTATTTTCATATACAACGAGCCCTGTTCCCTTGGGGTTGGTTGTGATGTTACTCGCTAGCGCTTTGACGCTCGTTGTCCCTCCCCATTTCAGGTAACGAGTCAGGAGCCCGGAGAGTCGCAGGTTGATGGCGACACACCTTAGTGTCAGCTGTTTAGTTATACTTATGTTGGAGCTCAACTATAGATTATGTAGATAGTTGAGAGTGTTGTTCTAGAAGTTGTAAAGGCGGTGTGCCTTATTTTCTTCTTGTCAGATATTTGTACTTGAGACTTGTTGACTACTCTAGTTTATTTATTCAGACTTTGACTATGTATTTCCATTTGTTGGATGATGAGATAGTTATTTGATTTTTATCATTTCGTCAGCCCTTCGTGTATTATCTTTTACTTGCTTTTGTACCTACACCTGTTATTGACTCTACTAGATAGATATTAATTGTGATGGTGAAACATGTTGTTGCACGGTACGGTGCATGGCAGGTTTGACATTCTTGGTTTCACCTTGGACTGCAGTCTTGTGTGAACTCAGGGGCGCCACAATGTTTTATGTATTATACATTTTATTTATGTATATTACGCTGATTGTATTTATGTGATTTTAACTATTTCACAGTATACTGCTATGTCTAAATTGATTTTAGATAGTGATTATTATTGTTATTGAATCTTGTTTATCCCTTTTGCTTTTATATCTTTTATTTTTATACTTTGATTTTATTTGTGTTTCTTTGAACCTAATATGATTTGATATTATTTACTTTGTGTTATATAACTGTTTGTATGCTAGTAATTAAATGTATCGTTTTATTCTGCTATTGATTATTATTATGATTTTTCTCTGTTTGTTTGTCTATATGTATTGATATGTTTCTATCTATGTTTATTCGTAATGTTATTTTCAATTATGATTATGTATGTTCTGTATACCTTATTATAATCTTTATTGTACTTCTGCCTAAATTCTTCTGCATTCTTATCTTATATCTTATGCTTTTCTAGTAATATTATGTTATTCTCGTGTTTTAGTATGTCTCATTCATTTTACATTATCATTGTTTGCTATTGTATATTATATTATAAGTGTATTATTAACTTTCTAGCTTGTTTTATTACGTATAAAGTAGTTTCATTTAGTATATTTCATTTCATTCTTTACTTCCAATTACATGTATCATCATTGTTTAATTTAATTTATCGATCTTTTTCTTGGTTTTGTTTATGTTTTGCTTACTTATTTTCTATATAAAGTTTCTTATTCATTCTAATACTTACTTTTTATTTTGTTCTTTGTTCATGTTAGTCTGTTTTATTTATTTAGTCATAATATTTATATAAAGTGTGTGTTTTTGGTAATTATTGCTGTGATATACGACTATAATTATTTATTTTGTTTTTAATATGATATACTACATATAATTCATTTTCTTATATGTTGTTGCGTCATATCACCTTGTCCTTCCATGATTATCTACCTTGTATTGTTTTGTATATAATATCTTTTTGGTTTATGTTCAATTACCTTCTAATATTCCACTTGTATTGTGTTGCTTATTTTATATAATTATATTGTTTGTCGCATTCTAATTTCTGTGTATACAATTTATAAATTCCCAATATTTGTGTAATAAATTATTTATCTACTAAATTTTGTATACTGCTTTACATGATTATTTGATTGTATAATTATTTTAATAATTGTGTTTAGCTATTTATACTTGACTGTCTTTGTATCTTTTCTATGTTTCAGACTATTTTTTTTTATCATTTCATCAATTAAATATGTTTTCTTTTATTTGTGTTTATTATGTATGTATTATTATTCTAATTGTTTTAGGGTTGTTTTTCCTATTATCTTTGATTTATACTTATTAGTATATCATTCTATTTTGTTATATGATCCTGTTGATGTTGTTTTTCGCTCGTTTACTCATTTTTATTGATTTTATATCTTGCATTGTGTTTTAATATCATTAGTTTGAACCGGTATTGATTGTGTTTTTCATAATTAATTTTTTTTGTTTTTATTAACCATTGTTATACCCTGCTATTATGTTTGTTTAAATTGTTATGTATTTTAGACTTTTTGACTTTTCGACTTTTCTTATTATGTTGTTTATGTTTCTGTCTGTTTTTATTGTATTTGACTTATTTTTGTGTTTGCTTTAGATTTATTGTTCTTACTTGACCTTATTCTTACTTAATATGTTTCTGCTTTGTTTCTAGGAATGCTTATATATCATTTGTATGATTCACTCTATATGATTGTTTATTTATGTTGTACCTATTTGTTTTGATTCTATATTATTGCTTATCTTATACTTTATACTGATTAGATTTCTTATATATTTACAAGTACTGTGTAACAAGTTCACACAGTTAAATATATTTGTATCATAGTATTTGCTTGGATTTTGTTGCGAGTTTGAGATGCGATAGCGATATCTTAGTTGTCACAACTTGTATCTCATCTTGTGTTGTTCTTGTCTTACATTCCCCTTTGCTTATGGATATGAAATTTATTTTGAATTCTTCTCTATATGCATTGGGTGAGCCTCTCCTTCCATATCTCTGTCCTTAGGTTTAATTCCGAGGGCGGAATTTATTTTAAGGGCGGTAGAATGTAAGGACCGTGAATTTTGATACTAGTTAAAATAATTTTCTAGTATTTTAAAATATTTAATTATGATTTTTAATTGTAGATAATTATTCTGTAATTAGATTAATTTTTAAATACCCATAATTATTTTATTTTAATTTATTTTTGTTTAAACCCTAACCCTAATATTATATATATATATATATATATATATATATATATATATATATATATATGTTTATATTTTCTCTCTCTCTCCTTTTCTTCTCTTCTTCACGAAACCGCCGCCGCCCCCTTTTTCTGTTCTCACCTCCACCCTCGTCGTCGACGACCGCTGCGCCGCCTTCTCCCTCTCGCTGCCACTCAGTCGCCAGCCCTCCCCTCCGGCCTCCGACTGTCACCTTTCCCCACGCTCAAGCCCGTCCGCCTCCATCGCCGGCCGACAGCAGCTCGCCATGCCTCCAAGCAGCACGCATCGCCGACGAACCCCTAGCCCCGCCGTTTGCCAACCTCACCTCGCCGCCCACAGACATCACCACCTCTGTTCTCCTCCCCCTCCGACAAGCTTCACCGCCAGCACCGCCCCAACGACCCCCTGCAGACCCGTCTGACCGCCAGTCCGCTCCCCGAGCTCCGACGTCGTGCCTCTGACCTCGCCAACCGCGCCCTGATCCGGCCACCTCATCGCCGACCAGTCCATAGGCCTCAACCAGCAGCCGTCGTCGCCTTCCCCGCTGCAACCCGACCTCTGTTCGGCCTCCTCGTCGCAGCGCCGCCCAGGTCCGTCGCAGATCTGAGCTCCGACCACGCCGACCTGACATCCGACGAACCCACCTCGTCGCTGCCCCTCCTCGTGCTTAGTCTCGTCGCCTCTCAGATCTGAACCACCATCCGCTACATAGTCAAGATCCCCGTCAACGTCGATTCGTTCGACGAACCCCGAGGCAAGATCCCGATCCTCTTGAATCTGTCATTTCCTATTTATATCTGTCGTTAATTTATTGCATAGATTAGATTGTGAATTGTTATTATCTGCGTGGGCTTGTTGATGAATTGGTGAATCACCTGTTTATGTTAATTTATGATTGTTATTATCTGCATGGGTTTGATGAATAATATTGAATGGATAGTAATTATGTGATGAATAGTATTTTCAAAACCAATATAATAAGTTAAAGAATTTATTTTGGGTAACAGAATTATTTTAGATTAATTATAATATTTTTAGAATTTTTATCGTGGAAGGAAATTATTTTAGAATGATAAATATTTTTAAAGAAGATATTTTGGTAAAAGATTATTTTTGTGTTATGATTGTGTGATTGATAGTTGTAGAACACGACGTTTCATGTACATTGACACCGACATGTTGATACTGTTATTTATACTCACTCATGTCATATATGCACACCTGATTTCATCGCTAGCTTATATAGTCATGTTCATCATATGATTTGCATAAGATTAGTTGTATTTATTTATTATTTCTTGTTTTGTTGAGAACCGTTAGTAGTTCATGTCCTTAGTTACCTAGCGTGTCGTGTACAAGACCATGATACTTGTGTATTGTTGACTTAAAAAAACAAGAAGAGTTGGGATGGGAAGGTCTGGGTTCATGTTATCGGATATGTTGTTGTATTTTCCAGGCTCGCACCAGTGGATCGTTTCACTCTGGGGTGGGTCTGAGGAGCAGTGAGATGTGGATGTTTATGTATTTTCCAGGCTCGTACCAGTGGATCGTTTCACTCTGGGGTGGGTCTGAGGAGCAGTGACATCGTGATTGTATATTGTGGTTGTTGGTTATTTTCCAGGCTCGCACCCGTGAATCGTTTCGCACTGGGGTGGGTCTGAGGAGTGGTGATATTGTGATTATTGATTATTTCCAGGCACGCACCAGTGAATTGTTTCGCACTGGGGCAGGTCTGAGGTACTAGTGAGATGTGGTTGTTAACCAGATATCTGATAATGTGAACTTTGACTCTATGTGAGATGTGAACCAGTGACCTGTTATAGGATGGATATTTACATGACCTCGTTTCTTGGCTAAGTATGAGTTCTTGTGAGACGTAGACTAGTTGTGTTTCGTTTCATACATAGATCGGGATTAATATTTAATTATTTACAAATCGAGACATATGGTATATACATGAGGGTTTCCTTGTTTGGATTATTTCGCTCGACGTACTATGTCTCGAGTTGTAGATTTTTAAGTATTAATTCCATCTATTGTATGATCCTGTTACTTGGATGATTAGACTGATCGCTAGCTACATGATCTCGTTACCTGATCGATTCTGGATGCTTTATGTTATCATGATTTAGTAGTGTTTTCATGTTGATTTGTGGATTTCAGTTGTACGTTCTTTTGTTGTTTCTGTTATCGTATCGTTTTTCACATTGGATTTCCGTTCGTTCTATTTTCTTTGTGGGGTCAGGTCTTGCCGTGCGCCATGCACCTGATGTACACCTGTTTTCTCTGGTGTACGTCAGACTTAGATGAAGAACAGGTTCAGTTAGGAGATCGCCAGGAGCCAGATGATTCTCAGCAGGAGTGCCTTGCAGACGTAGCAGAAGAAGAAGCCGAAGCTTAGTCATTCCTTTCAGTTTGTTTTGTAGTACTTTCATTTCCTTTTTTTCAGTGTATATTTATATTCTCCAGTATTTCATTCAGATAGTTTGTATAAGGGCATGTTTGGCCCGAATATTATGTCTCGGATGTTACCCTATTTGTGATATGATATATCTTTATTCTGGATTGTCTTTATATTCTTGTTGATTATGATCGGGGACCTGTGACTTCGCATTGTACTTATTTCCAGACGCTTAGCGTATTGGATTGAGAAGAAAAGAAAAGAGAAAAAAAATGATAGTGAGTATTTCTTCTTAATCTAATACGTCGCGGGCTTGTTCACGTTTTGATTCCTTGATATTTTTGGAAGCGGGGCGTGACAGGTTCACCGTTTTGGTTGCTGATGAGCGTGTAGGTCACTTGGAGCTAGCTGATGAGTGCGCGGGCCACATAGAGGTGGTCTGTGATCACACAAGCCACTTGGTTCATTGTTTCGGTGGCCGATGAGCGTGTGTGCCACTTGGCGGTGGCCGGTGAGCACGCGGGCCACTTGGCATTGGCTAACGAGTGCGCGGGCCACATGGAGGTGGCCGGAGAGTACACGGGACACTTGGTTTATCATTTCGGTAGCTGATGAGCATGTAGACTACTTAGCAGTGGTCGGTGAGCACGCGGGCCACTTGGCGGTGGCCGGTGAGCACGCGGGCCACTTGGCGTTGGCTGTTCCAGTGGTTCGTCGCCATGTCATCAATGGTTCACTGATTCGCTTCATGCGCTTGTCGACGTCAGATGATCCTCTTTGACTCGGATAATCCTCTTCGACTTGGATAATGACGTTCATCATCTTCTCTTTGTCTCGAGTTGTGTGTGGATACCTATAGGTATTTTTAGATGCCTACAAATACCCCCATCCAAAGTATTTCAGACTCATTCTTTTATAGAGGAGACTAGAATGCTTTGGATAAGATAGGCCATGTTTTTAACCTCTTTAGTGTTTTGTCGAGGAGATTGCATAGAAGGACCTGTGGAATATTTGAATTCTTGACTTCTTCATCCTTCAGTTTATTCAGTGTTTTGTCGAATAGATGAAGTTCTTCCGGCGCTGTGTTTATCGTCTGACCGAAGTCGAAATCTTGAGCTAAAGTTGATGCGTAAGTTTCTGAACTTAGCTTTTGTCATTGAGATGACTTTGAACTGATTATCTTCATCAGGAATTCATATATGAATGTGATTGAACTCCTTGGAATCATCCTCTAGCCTTATTTTGATGAGATTGCTGATGCGTTGATCAGCACCAACCTTTACTGTAGCATGTTGACTGGCGTTAATACAGTTTATACTCGTACGTTTGCTGGAGTCTACACAGTTTAAGCTCTTAAGGCATTGGAGCATGGCGGTCCCAAATGTTGGGGCTGTAGGACCAACTGTTAAAGCTGATTCATCTGCATGTATTGCTCTTATTCTAAAGTTGTTGGATGCTCAAGTCACGAGACCAACTAGTGGGCTGGTGCGTCAATGACTCTCATATTTATAGGATTTTTAACAAACTCTTAGTCATCAATGGGTTTGATGAGCCTTTACCGACTACCATTTGATTCGGGCTAGCATGCGAATTGTTTAAGTCTGTTCCGTATGTAACGTTGTGCTAAAAGAGTTAACTCTTTTAGTGCTACGATATTGAATACGTAGACTTCGTCTTTCTCATAGGAATAGACTACCCGACCGTATGTATCAGATGCAGACTCAGGATTTTTAACAAATTCTTAGTCATTAACGGATTTGACGTGCTTTTACCGATTACCGTTTAAATCGGGCTTGCATGCGGATTGTTTAAGTCCGTTCCACATGTGACGTTGTGCTAAAAGAGTTAACTATTTTAGTGCTACGATATTGAATATGTAGACTTCGTCTTTCTCACGGGAATAGACTACCTGGCAACGCGTGTTAGGCGCTGACTTGTCCCTTCTTAGGATTCGGGATAAAAGTCCCCAGACTCGGATTCTGGTGTCTTTTTCACTCGGTAAAAAACTAAACCGACAATGCGTATTAGGCGTTGACTTATCCCTACTTAGGCTTCGGGATAAAATTTCCCGTGCGTGTAAGGCACGGATTATGGTGTTATTAATAACAACTTGCCATAATGTCGAATATGTGGGCTTTTGTCCTTATTTACGGTCAAGGACTAATCAGCAATGCGTGTTAGACGCTGACTTATCCCTACTTAGGTTTCAGGATAAAATTT
>BQKN01058066.1:76033-91823 GCA_022839385.1 Asparagus kiusianus | reverse complement strand
CGTGTTAGACGCTGACTTATCCCTACTTAGGTTTCAGGATAAAATTTCCCAGATTTAGATTCTGGTGTCTTCTTCAATAAGTGAAAGACTAAATCGGCAACGCGTGTTAAGCGTTAACTTATCTCTACTTAGGCTTCGGGATAAAATTCCCCATGCTTTTGAAGCACAGATGTTGAAAGATTGTGTCTTCTCTTGGGGCAAAGACGAACCCGATGCGAGAGAGGAATAATTTTATATTCTATCTCCCAAAGCTAAAGAGGAATAATTTTATATTCTATCTCCAGTTACCAAAGAAAACTCAAAGTGTGATCTCTACTTTAAGAATCCGAGAAGGTAAAACTAAGAGTGAGATCTCCACTCCGAGAATCGAAAAGATTCGGATAATCCTAATTGTCGGAAGGTTTGATTATAGAACTAAAGGTTGGTTTCTCGTTTATCGAGAGTGAATTGTGGTTTTGGCCCTAACTATAGGAAGGTTTAACCAAGTGGGATTTTAAGGTGACCCTAACTGTAGGAAGGTTTGATCACTCGATTTGAAAGTAGAACTCTCGTTCATGGAAGGAATCGAGAGGAGATTTTAGTTGTGGCCCTAACTATAGGAAGATTTGACCAAATGGGGGTTCGAAACGTTCCTAACTATTTAAAGGTTTGATCGTTCAAATTGTAGACCTTTCGTTCATGGAAAGAATCGAGAGGGGATTTTGGTTGTGGTCCTAACTATAGGAAGGTTTAACTAAGTGAACAGTGAGAGTGGGAGTACAAATTATAGTGAGAGTATTGATTCGTACAAATCACTCAAAAAGGGGGTTCCTGGTGTTAAGTGACAAATACTTAACACGGAGGGGTTTGACAATTGTCAATAATCAGGAGATTAAAATTCTGAGTACTATGTCCGGACTCTAACAATGTGAGTGTTGAGTGCACAGACATAGCGGGAGTTTGAGTGGGGGTTTCTTATTCATCACCTTCTTGTAATGACCGGGTTATCTCTAAGAATATACTATATAGAATTCTTTTGAGAACTTCCCGTTACATGAATCATCCACCCCTAACTTCCTTCGCGAAACTGGGTCTAACATTGTACTCAGTTACATGACTGGGAAATCCTTAAGAATATTATGTATAAAAATTCTCCAGGAACTTCCCATCAAAGATATGAAACAGTTTAGACTCATATACCTGTTGGAGTATCAGGGAGCGGTTTAACCTCCTATATCGGTTAGAGGATTGAGAAGCAGTTTATATTCGTATACTCTTCGGAGTATTAGAATGAGAAGTTTATACTCTTATACTTGTCGGAGTCTGGCGTTAGGCTTAATTTAGCGTTATGATACCAGCTTCAACCAGGGTTTAGATGCTATTTTTAGAGCGAAGCAAGCCTTGGTGGGATGAAGGATCCTCCTATGGTACGCACAGTACTTTGGATCCGAAGTGTTATCAGCTTCCTCCTGATTCGTGATAGGTGGTAGCTTGATCTTATTGTTTTCAAGGAGGGACTCGAAAATGGCTAGAACGTCTTCGTCCTTGAAGGAGTACTCTTTTTAGAGTCTCGGATCCGAAGTCCTTTGTTGTTGCTTTTCTGACTTCTGATTAGCATCAACAACAGTTGCAGGGGTCTTCCCTTTACCACGGGAGGCGAGGTTCGAATTCGGAGGATTAGCCAACGGTTGGTTTCTCTCGTCTTTCTTCCTTCTAAGGAAGTGTTCGGCTCGTTCTCCACGCACCTTCAACTCTTTCTAGGTGTTGGATGGTGCTACTTTCATAACTTCTAACACATCCAAAGAGAGGTTGTTGTGATAGGTTTGGAGGATGAAGTCCTCTGTGATCGGATCTCGACAGTTCGTCGCTTTATTCTGGAAGCGCTTGACGAAGTCGTCGACCGTCTCGTCGTCTTCCTGTTTCTCATTGAAGAGTATCATGATTGACACCTCGGCGTCATCGTTAAAGAAGTAAGCGAGGAACAGGTTCTTCAGGTCGTCCTAACTATTAATGCTTCCAAGCTTGAGACGGCAGTACCAATTAAAGGAGGGCTCGTGAAGGATGCCAACGAATGACCGGACCATCAATGCTTCATTGTCGGAGATTATGCTCAAGTGGGACTTAAAATAGATTAGATGTTTGTAGGCATCGAAAATTGCCTATAGGTCTCCACGAACAGCTCGGTGTTAAGAAAATACGATGAACGTCACTATCCAGTTCACAGAAGCTTGACTAACGTCGACGAACACTTAAAGTGGATTGACGAGCTACGTGAAGTAACAAAGTTTCAGAATAACGAGGATACGAACTGATTGGGAACCCCGCGTCGCTTACAAAAGGGGAAACACCGCTTGTATCCCGGTTTAATCCATAATGATCTAATCATCGGAGCTTATAAATTTCCTCGTCGGCTTTCCAGCACAATTCGAATCACTCAAATCCGAGTCCGGATGAAGAAGTTACGGCGGAAACGGATGAATATTTAAAAAAAAGCATCTCAGCCTGAGTTGAGACACCCCGAGGTGTCTCGGCACAAACGAGACACCCCAGAGTGTCTCGGCCAAGGCCGGGACACCCAAGGGTGTCTCGGCCTTGCTGAGACACGCTGGGGTGTCTCCAGCCCTAAAAATTAGCCGTTATGCGGTTTTAACCACCCATACTTCCTGGAACCTATAAATACAGTCCCAGGACCCTCATTTTTTAGAATCTGGAATTTTGGAGAATTGGTGAAGCCTTGTCGGATTGAAGATTGATCGAGTTCTTCAACACAAGAGAGAAAGCTTCTTCAGATCTACATCACCCGTATCCGTTCCTTAGGATTATCCCGTTACGGTAATCTTAAGAAGAGCAATTATCTCGCCATTGTTGAGATAAGCGCTTCTGCTTCTAGATTCCTTCGTGAATTAACGGAGTATTGGATCTGATCTGATTGACAGGTAGTCCACGGATATCGACGTCCCCGTCACCGGCCAAAAACCCACGCAAGCAAGAGACGACGAACGGATCTTGCGTTATTTTTGAGAGAGTTGTAATCCTTTATTTATTTCTTTTGTTGGATATTTGAATTCTTTGTAAACATTTAAAATTATAATGAATTTAGCAATGAAGGCAACTTTTAGTGAAAACAGTGTTGAGTAGGTGAACCCTTCCCGTCGAGCAGTGTGAAGTTGATCAGGTTGAACTTCACCGGATACGGGATCGACTCCCACTCTCTTGGGTAAGGATATAGAATACCGGTCTTTTTCACCTCTCGAGCAGACATCAGAGCATTGATTTTGCTCTCGTGGTCATTTATCTTCTCGTCCTCGTCTGTGTCATTCTTTGGACAATTTCTAAGAGAACAACGCGACCACCCCCGACATTATCATCTTTGGTGGGACCATCTCCAGCGTCGTTGTCTTCAATGAGGCCACCCCTAACGTTCTGGTTAACAGGAGGGTTATCAACATTAAGGTGTTCATCCATATCTGAATCGCTAGCTGCTTGGCTAATATTGTTACGACGACTGGATTCACCTATCTGATTCGACAAGGCTCGGATCTGTTGGTCATGCTTTTCCCTCATCCACAGCATAGCCATTTCTATTTTGAACTTGAAGTGCTCTTTTTGCTTGGCCAAAGCATCCTCGATGATTTTTGTCATTTGCTCGGTATTGATCATAAACTCCTCGCGGGATTGTCCTGGGCTGGATACTGTATTGTCAGAAGCGACTGCAGAGTTAGCATCTAATGCTTCATCATCCGAGGATAATCCTCTATTCATCCTCTGATAGTCCCTACGCCTAGTAGTTCCCACGCGTAACCGAGTTATACATTTGGATACATCCGAAAAATAACGTGGGCTGAAACTCTGCGTTGACTTTCCTTTATCGACCATATTGATAGTGACTTCTGGGAGTTCGTCATCTTGCGTAGTTGATCTTTTTCTATGAAAACGCTTTGGCTTAGACTTGGATGTTCTGGTGGAGATCCTTTCCAATACCGAGACCCTTTGTAGAGCAGTCTTGGGGCAGCTACACGCTGATAATACTGTCCTGATTAGTTTGGCACACAAACAATGAAAGTCTGTTTCCCGGGTATCTCTCTTTCGAGATCTGTTTGCACCCGCAGCCCGATAGTACAACTCATCAGCATGATGACCGGAGCAATCTATCGTGTGTTGATATAATTTCTTATGTATAGCATCATCGTCTGACAAATGAAAGTACCCTAATACCGCTAGGAAGGAACCCTAGAAGGGGGGTGAATAGGGTTTATGCTAATCTAATCCGATTTATGCCAATTTAAAAATAATTAACATATATATCCTAGCACAAGAGATATGAATGATATATGTGCAAGGATATATAAACAACACAAGGGTGAACAATATAGTGGATGAAATAAACTAGATGCAATAGGCGATATGCGCAATGAACACAAGTATAAATGAACGCCAATGCAACTCAAACACAAACAAATGATCACGGAGTTCGGACCTTCCGTCCTACGTCTCCGCTCCCCACTCCCGGGGAGAAATCCACTATCACACCGGGTTTTCAACGGTCACCCGAAAACGCTTACACCACACAATATCGGTTTCAACGCTCACCGATCAACGTCTACAATCTCACAATGTAACTACACTAACTACCACCTCAAGTGTTGGTCCTCACGTATCGACTCCCTCAAGTGCTCGGAATTATCACCTCTCACTAGGCAACCGACGCCACTCCTCTTGGTATCGACTCCGTCCTCACCACACACTCCTCTTGGTGTACTAGTGTAATACAAGGTGATCCTCACAATAAGCTCACAACAAATAAATTGTTCTCTACAATGGGTGAGAACACAATGTAGCACAACTCAATGTTACAATCTCTCACAACCCCAATAATACTATGTATGAAAATACTAAAAGCTCAAGTGGGTGTGTGTAACAATGAGATTCAATAAAAACAATCTAAACTCAATATAAAACTAGCATATGGAAATTAAGATCAAACATATAAAATAGCTAGATTGAGTTTAGGAAAACTTTTCTATATGATAACAAGAGATGGAGGGAGAAGAGTGAATGCTCAAACATCAAAGGATGATCTCCTCAAGCTCTTGTGGAATTGATTTCCAAAACCGAAAACACTCAATTGCTTAAAAGCTTATAAACACACTTAAACAAAACTTAATCAAACTTTAAACCCTTGTTAAACTTTCTTAAAACATTCTATTGATTAGTTAGGACTGAGGATATGTGGGGGTATTTATAGGAACCCCAAAGCCAAGAGAAAACAAGGCAAAAATACCAAAAACCCAAAAAACAGCTCAGCCCAAAAACTAGCCGTTACAGTGTTATGGGTCGACTCATCACTGTTCATGAGTCGACTCATAAGTTACCGTTACAGGCCAAAAAACAGCTTATGGGTCGACTCATAAAATTCATGAGTCGACTCATCATGCATGGGTCGACTCATGAGGTCATGGATCGACTCAGCAGAAACAAAAACCAAATTCCAGAACACTTCATGAGTCGACTTATGACAGGCATGAGTCGACTCAACCTGTCGGGTCGACTCATGATATTGTGAGTCGACTCGTCAGAAACAAAATGCAAACTACACAACAGTTTATGAGTCGACTCAACACTGTTCATGAGTCGACTCATGACATGCACACAGCCTGTTTTAAACAGTACATGTCAACATAAAACAGGGTTTAAAAATATCAAATAAATTCAGAAAAATGTAAAACTTTGGGGAATGATTGTAGACATGCTAATAAACATGCTACAATGACTGGTTATCAGAAAGGACCTCCCAAATGAAAAATATCATCATTTTACAAAATAGTCCAAAACATGAAAATATGAGATACTTGAATTTTGATGTTTTGACATAAACCAACTTTTGAAACTTTGTGAAATGTTTGTATAGACTTGATAAAAGATATAAAATGTTGTTATGAAGTCTATAACCTAGAAATACAATATTTTTATAAAATTGCATATTCTATGCAATATATTCAAAACACTAAATATGATTTCATTAAAAATAATCTTGTTAAGGATGAAATCATATATAGGCATATGAACATGAAACAAAATAGTATTTTCCAATTCTATTCATTTGTTTCATATATAAACTTGAAAACTATTAAACCAAAAACTTATATGTATATATATAACAAAAATCAAGGCGTGTATGTGTGTATATGATTGAGCTTAAAGTACTAACACACATAATATAAAGCCTAAACTAAATTACCCAAGCCGATCTGGATCTTCAATAAGCTTGACTTGGTACACGTTGCGGATGAAGTGAGATCTTGGATCTTTAACTTGAATAGCAATGCTTCACTCCACAATTCCGCCAACCTCCATTTGATATCGTCGTTATGGCGCAATTCCATCCATCCTCCAACACATTGTTTGTCTAGAATACCTAATAAGAAACATAAACACTAGACAAACAATATTAGAAATTGTTTGTAATCATCAAAACAAGATTAGAAGATGTAGGCTCATAACATGAGACCTAACAACAAACACGTTTCCTTCTGAGGACTTGCTTCTTTGTTGGCATTCCCAAGAGTCGCACGTTTGGAGCCATACTTTTGTGAGCGTGGGGTCTCAACGGGCTCTTGGACTTCGGTTCGTAGTCCGATGTGGTCGGTTACTAGAATTTTCCCTTTATAGAAAGGCTCTGACTTGTTGCAAGGGCGCGTACGACCCCCAGCTCGAGTAGTTGCTCGGGGTTTAGTCACCGGACCTAAGCGTTCTTCGATCGGAACTTTGCCTCAATCCTCGTGCAAAGGACCCACGCGATCCGCTATCCTCATCTTGAATCAGGACAAGTCCACGTTGTCATGGGGCTCTATGGGAGGTGCGTGATTCGTCGGGACAGGAACATGGGCAATCGGAGGCTTAAACAGGACTACAGGAGGTGAACCGGGTACGAAACTAACCGAACCGGTTTGGTTCAGGCGCGAACCACCATTCGGTCATTTGGCCTGGGCCGAGCCACCATTTGGTGGCTCGGTGGCCGACCCACCCTTTGGTGGCTCGGTTTTAGCACCATTTGGTGGCTCGGTTTGGGCCGAGCCAGCCAGGAGTGGTTCGCGAGTTTCGGGCGTTGTTCGACTTCTTTTCGATGTCATTTCGGACTTTGGCTTCCAAACTTGGCGAAGTTTTGGTGGCTTCTTGACCACCTCTTTCTGCTTCAGTTTCTGCGCTTCTTGCACGAGAATCCGTACATGCATAAGTAACACACGATGTTTCTGGATCTGCTCTTCGAGGGTTGAACGTGTCCTTTTGATGCTGACCCATTCATTCATTGTTGGCTTGGAGGGGAGGCCATTCGTTTGCTGTTGAGGGGCTCGATGCTCCTTGAATTTTAGATCCGCCTCGTAACAGATCCCGTCTATTGGCTCCAAAAACTTGGCGAATTGGCACGCAAGGCGTTGGCACTGCCTTTGGCGAGCTCTCTTCGATAAAGTGAGCGTGCCTCCAGCGGCTACCTCCTTGATTTAGGAGGAGTCTAGATCTGTAGATCTGGCCTCGTTAGAGGTCGGAGGGGCATTGCAAGGCGTGATTGCAGCAGCAATGGGGGAGTTGATCATCCTGCGCTTGTGAGGGGCGGAGGATCTAGAGGAGGACGACGACAGATACTCCTCAAATTTTAGTTGGTCGAACTTGTACTCGACCTCTTCGTCAACGGGGATCTAGATCCATGGTTGCGGCACGACAGCTTCAGCAACGAAGCTGTTGGCTCATACTGTGGTCGCCAACGTGTTTGGATGGAAAGTTAATTTTATTGATGAGTTCATTTACAACTTCAAACGTTTATAATAAACTGAAGAAAATAGCCTTTTTATACGACTTTTAATCAACAATTACAACTTTATCAACACAACAGATGTTTATCGCCTGCTGTTTGCATGAGAACTTTGCCTGTGCCGGGGACGTTGATATCCGTGGACTGCCACGGATTAGATCCGGTTGACAAATTGATAATGAAAGCTTTTACTTCACGAAGGAAGTATTCGTAGAAGTGGTAATCCTGACCAAGCGAAATTACGACTCTTCTCGGGATTAAGACTAAGCTTAAATCTGGAGGAATGAGGGGAAATAGGTCTCAGATCTCTCGAACTCTCTCTCTTTTGATTGAGGAACTTCACCAAGATCTGCTAACCCTATGAAATTCATGCTTCACTCTCCAATTTGGCAGCACCTCGCCCTCTTTATCTCCGCTCCTATGAAATGAGCCCCTAGGCCTGTATTTATAGGCTTCGGTTGGGAGGGTTTTGGATAAGAATGATGGATTTAGCCTTATCCTCAGTTGACAACCATGTAACCACATTTAGAGATAACATCTAGGTAGTTAGGAACCTCTGGAACAGAAGAAATCTCATGAAAACTCATCGAAAACCGTCAAAACACATTTTCGGATCGAATCTGGCTGAACCGGGTGCAAAACAAAGGGAACCGGTTCGGTTCAGGCGCGAACCACCAAATGGTGGCTCGTCCTGGTCCGAGCCACCAATTGGTGGCTCAGCCCATGGCCGAGCCACTGGCCTGGCCAAGTCGTTTTGACGTGACTCGGCCGCCAGGGGCTTTCTCGGTATGTTCGGTCTGGACTTGTTTCATCCTTCTGCGTGCATTCCATAATTTTGTTGACTTGTTCACTTCACCAATTTTCTTCATGCGTTTCATGAACACGCAATTCGCTTGACGATGACCGATGGGCGTACAAGCTACTTGGTTCGCCATTTCGGTGGGCGATGAGCGTACGGGCCACATAGAGGTGGCCGGTGAGCGCACGGGCCACTTGGTTCGCCATTTCGGCGACCGATGAGCGTGTGTGCCACTTGAAGCTAGCTAATGAGTATGCGGGCCACATAGAGGTGGCCGGTGAGCGCACAAACCACTTGGTTCGCCATTTCGGTGTCGATGAGCGTGTGAGCCACTTGGAGTTGGCTGATGAGTGCGCGGGTCACATAGAGGTGGCCGGTGAGCGCACGGACCACTTGGTTCGCCGTTTCGGTGGCCAATGAGCGTGTGGGCTACTTGGCGGTGGCCGGTGAGCACGCGGACCACTTGGCGTTGGTTGATGAGTGCGCGGGCCACATAGAGGTGGCCGGTGAGCGCACAAGCCACTTGGTTCACCGTTTCAGTGGCCGACGAACGTGTGGACCATTTGCCTGTGGTCGGTGAGCACGCGGACCACTTGGTGGTGGCCGGTGAGCATACGGGCCACTTGGCATTGGCTGTTCCGGTGATTCGTCGCCACGTCATCAATAGTTCACCGATTCGCTCATGCGCTTGTCGGTGTCAGATGATCCTCTTTGACTCGGATAATCCTCTTCGACTTGGATAATGACGTTCATCGTATTCTCTTTGTCTCGAGCTGTGTGTGGATATATAGTCATTTTTAGACACCTACAGATCCAAAGATAAAAAGTAAAGCCAATAGCTTAGCAACTTATAAGATTGAAAATTTTGAATTCTTATTAGCTATAAATATTTGGTATGACATACTGTTTGCTGTTAATTCAGTTAGTAAAATCTTACAATCTAAAGATATGCATATTTATTGTCATAGATCAATTGGGTCTTATTGTATATTTATAAAATTATAGACAAAATAGTTTTATGTCTACTTTGAATGCAACTAAATAACTTGCTAATGAAATGAACGTACAACCTATATTTCGTGAAAAACATAAAATTCATAGAAAAATTAATTTGATGAAAATATTGGTAATGAAACAATTTTTAACGTTGAAGAATCTTTTTGTATTGAATATTTCTTATACATAGTTGATAAATCGCTTGGCTCAATTGAAAGTAGGTTTGAACAATTTAAAACGTATGAAAATTTTCGGTTTTTTGTTTGATTTGAAAAAAATTAAAAGCTTTAGATGATATTGAATTGAAAGAATATTGTCTTAATCTCGAAAATGCACTAAAACATGATGAACATTTAGATATTAATGGACTTGATTTGTTTTCAGAATTGAGAGTGCTTAGGAAAATTTTAAAAGTAAAGATTAGTTGTCCAATTGAAGTGTTGAACTATATAAAGTGGTTAGATTCTTTTCCAAATACTTGTATTGCTTATCGTGTATTATTGACTATACTCGTAACAGTTGCTTTCGCTGAAAGAAGTTTTTCTAAAATTACTAAAATTTTATTTAAGATCGACCATGTTACAAGATAGATTGAATGGTTTAGCGATATTATCTATCAAAAATAATATGTTAGAAAATATTGAATATAAAACTTTAATTAGTAATTTTGCAGCTCAAAATGTAAGAAAAATAAGATAAAATCTATAATGAGTTGTATCACTTAGGCCTCATCTAATATTTCGCATTGGGCCCCAAAATTTCTAGGTACGGCCTTAGTTTGAATACTTCCACTTGACATACACAAGCTTAGAAAATGTTTTTTCTTTAAGTTGACATGGAATCTGATTCAGAGCTGATGCTTGCGTCTACGGACCATCCACCGTCCCAATTCAGATAAGAAACTATATCAGTAGCATGTATGTTTGAACAACTGATGATATTTGACCACGATTTTCGTAAAAAATCCATTATTCCATTTATCAAGGGATCTTATCAAGTTCAACTTGTCTTCTTATATACTTTTAGATATGGGCCCAATCTCATCCGTTTGCTATAATTTACATCATTTCCCTTCGAGGGGCCTCTAGATTTCACTGTCTTATTCTAATACTAATCCATAATCTACAAAGTCAAAATTTAAGGTTCAAAATTTGCTTTTGTTTGTTATCCTACTTACAGGCCTAAGGTCATCAAGCTACCAATTAATTGGAGATTAGGGATTGAGTAAGGTTTTTAAGTGACTAGGATTGACAAGTAAGCAACTCTTTAAGTATTTATGTGGATGGATTTTGTTCGACGACCAGCTCATAGGATGTTTTGTAACTGATCAAACTAGCTTATAAGCAGTGGCGTAGTCAGGAATTTTGTTTGCCCTGGGCGAAAATTCTCAAAGCGAAAAAAATTAAACAAACTAGAGTGTTTTGATTAGATATTGATAAAAAAGACAAAGTTGTATCATACACATTCAAAATATGAGATACACCAAAAACAAAAGTATCTAAGTCGAGCTCTACGAGTATGTCGTGAATCAAACTCCTCTACTATTTCTTCTGTGTCGAGGCTGGAAGTAATTTCTTTTTCAATATAAAGTATCATGTTATTAGCAAGCAATTCATCACCCATCTTGTTGCGCAATGATGTTTTTATGAGTTTCATTACTGAAATGCTCTTTTTGTGCTTGCAGTCGAAACAGGAAGAGTCAACACAAGCCGAATCAACCTATCAATAAGAGGATACCTTCCGTATTTTCCTTTACTTACCAACTTTTGACATAATCCTGAGAGTGTAGTAATATTTTGAAAATCAAGATCACACCGCATATCATGCTCATACAGTTGCAATTGATGCCTCAGCTGATAATTAATCTCCATTTCACTGAAATCTTGGGGATAATATTTCTTCGCAAGCATGCAAAGGTCATCAACTTTAAATGATTTGAAAGAATCTGTTGGATCCAAAGCAGAGCTAAAACTTAGAAGTTCTACTGCTCTATCGGAGAATCTTTCACTTAACTCCATCACTTGTGTGTTAACAACTTCATATAATATATCAAAGCGATAATGACGCTTAATTGTAATTTCATCACTCTGCTAACAAGAACGACATGTGCCCTTCACATAACGAGAACTCATATCGGGTATATCAATTTCATGTTTCATACAAAAGGATACTACAGACTGTAGAAAATTTTGCCATTTGTCATCACCTTTCAACTCACAGAGAAGAGTTTTTGTGATAGATATAGAATCCATACCAGTTAAAATATCTTGATCTTTTCTTTGCAGTGATTGACAAAGTACTTCTGTTACTCCCATTATTTCAACCATTAAGTGTAAGGTAAAAACAATGTCAAATGAACCCATTGTAGTAAACCCACCACTAGCTTCTGCACGGATTTTTCTATTTAACCTATCTGCCTTTATAATACCAAGAACTTTCCACATGGGTTTATACAAACCAAGCAAACTACAAGCAGAAGAATAGTGTGAGCCCCAAAGAGTAGAAGCAGGTCGTCTTAAAGTAGTCTGCTGATTACCTCCAGCACTTGTTTGTAATTCACCTCTTTCCATCAAATTTTCAACTTCTTCCCTTTGTGCAGCTCTTAGTTGTTGATTCCGCTTAGGAGAAACATGAACCAAATTCACAATGCAATTCAACATCTGAAAGAATAACTCAATGCTAGATAATTCGCCTGATGCTGCAACTAATGCAAGTTGTAAGCGGTGGGCAAAGCAATGAACATAGTATGCATATGGACATTCTTGCAAAAATAAACTTTTTAGCCCACTCTATGCACCTCGCATATTGCTAGCCCCATTATAACCTTGTCCTCTTATATTCTGTACAAGCAATCTATTACGATCAAGTATAAGTGAACACATCTTTTTGAGAGTTTGTACGGTAGTGTCTTCAACCCCTATTATATCAAAAAACCTCTCTCTGATAAAACCATCTGCTTCAACAAATCTTAAGACGATAGTCATTTTCTCACAATTGGATTCATCTCGAGATTCATCAACTAAAATACAAAACTTAAAGTCACCAATTTCTTCACAAAGCTTTTTCCTTACCAAGTCGCCCATAATTTTCATAATCTGATTTTGAACCATCGGTGAGGTATAACTAGCATTCTCGGGAGTATTTTCTAAGATAACCTCTGCAACTTGCACATTAAGAGTGGCACTATATTTGAGAAATTCAATAATGTTTCCACGATTTGCTGAATCAAGAGATTCGTCATGCCCTCGAAGAGCACATCCTTGACATGCTAGCCAATGAATAACATTAATCGTAGTGACAACACGCAAGCGATTTTTCTTTATTTTAGCTTCATTTTGTAAGGTCAAATGTTTCTTAATGTTTTGAGATGGCTTTTTCAAAGCATCAAGCGTTAAAACATTTTTCGAATGTATTGATCCTGTTTCTCCTTCATGCACTCGAAAATGACCATCTTTTCCTCCAGCTCTCTTCCAACTATTAAATCCTTTTGAAGTCCAAGCTTCTTGTTTATGTTGTTGGGAGGAATTGCTCTCAAAAAGAAAACAAGGAAAACAATAGGCACGGTCAGTTGTTTCAGAATATTCTAACCAAGCATAGGTCTTGAACCAATCATATCGAAAGCTACGACCATCTTCATTTCTTGGATATTCTCGGAGGTTTGGTTGGCATGGCCCTATTGCTATGTAACGACGTCGAACCTCATCTTGTTCTTTATATGGATATTTCCATATTGCTTGACGTAGTCCGGGATCATAAGATACAGTATCCTTGACCTTTTGAATTTTAGGAGGATGTTGCTCTTTCTCTTTATCATCAACCGTTGGCTCCGTAGACGGTGCCTCACTTGAGGCTCTAGTAATGTCTTTTTTGGAATAAAATGAAAATAAAGTTTTCATTCCCTTTCCAAACATTTTAGCTTCAAAATTTAATAGATTGTGATTAGGATATTAAAAAATTGCATGCATTTAGAAGCACATTAAAAGATTATGATTATGATATCGAAATTACTAATGACTACCTAGATAACATCTTAGTCTATAAACTAAAATAATTAACAGAACTAACAGAGAGAGAACTAACAAGCACACATAGAACTAACAATTCTATTTCATAATTTTCATTCATGATACGATTCTAAAATAACAGAACTAACAATTCTATTCTATAAACTAAAATAATTAACAGAACTAACAGAGAGAGAACTAACAGGCACAAACAGAATTAACAACAGAATTAACAAATATAGAACTAACTAAAAAGAAGATAGAACTAACAGGAAACACCACAGAACTAACAGGAAGCGTCATAGAACTAGCAGGAGGGTGAGGGAGCTGGAGGAGGGCGTACCAGTCGAGGGGGTTATTGACACAGCGCTGGGAGCCGAGGAGGACGTCAGCGAGTCGACTACGGCGAGGATTTGGTCGGGGTGGTCGTCGGTGAGCTTAGAATCGGCGTCGAGGCTCGAGCGGTCAATCCGTCAAGGGCCAGAGTCTGGGAGGCGAGGAGGAGGTCGGATCCGGCAAGGATTTGGTCGTGGACCTAGGGCGGTCGTCGGAGAGCTTGGGATCGGCGTCGAACAGTCGAGGGCTTGGTGGCTTGCTCTGGGAGGCGAGGACGAAGTCAGATACTATGAGAATTTTGTCGGGGACTAGGGGTAGTCGTCGGAGTCTCGGAGAGCTTTGGGATTTGCCGATTTGGTCGGGGACTCGTCACTCAGGGCAATTGTCGAAGCCCTAGCTTTTTTTTGGCCAGCCCCTTTTCTATTCTCCACTCTCTTCGAAGTTCGAAATATTAGGGGAGTCGAGGTCCTCGGGGAGAAATAAAAGGGGTGGGGCTGATACGTGGCCAAAAAATTATAAATATAAAAAAAATCATTTCCTTGCCCTGGGCAGCTGCCCAGGGCAGCTGCCCAGGGCAAGTTTAACGTAGCTACACCTTTGCTTATAAGCCTCCACAATATATTTGCAACCAGCTTACTTTGTCTTATAAGCAAAAAAAAACTCATCTAACCTAGCTTATTTTTTAGTGGTTTAAGCTATATGCCATGACCAAGAAAATAAACCCTCAATATTTAAGATAATTTTAAAGTTTATCTAAGGTTTAAATTAAGAGTCATGTCCAATTTAGTCATTTTTATAACAATGATGGATTATAATCTATCCATTTGACAAACACTCTCCCATTGAAAGCAAGTTATAATCCATTTTTTACCTTACTTTGGCTTATAATTCACTTGGCTTATAACTCATTTATGGATTGTAAGCCAAGTTTCCAATCATGCCCTCAGTAGACCACCATCACGAGCATACCCATACATCTATGAAATATGAGGTCAGATAATGTTAAAAAAGGGAGGAATAATAATTTATACTTGCTACTTGTTGGGGCAAATTGGGCTTGAAGTTGCGTTAGCTAACCCAAGCTACAAGCTCGGCCCATTGGCCTTAACCGACCACAATTTGGCGGCCCACAACACTGTAGTTTAGGTTTCTCCCACCAAGGACAACAGCTGTTCCCCATTTCAACATGGGAGAGACTAAAATACCAGATTGATATTTTTTCCGAGCCTTTTGACACTTTGGTATTTTTAGTTGTTCCAATGAGTTTGGTACTAATTTTTAGTTGTAATTGAGTTAAATATATAAACTACATTCACATTTTAATGATTTTGGGGGCTAATATCAAAAGAGTGAAGGTTTGAGGGACTAATTTTAAAATTTTCTCACTGGCACCAAAGTTTTGGGCTTATTTAACCATCAGTATCAAGAAAAAATATCAAACCATTGCCAGAGTAACAAAAAATACCAAATTGTCAAAAATGGTCAACAAAAATACCGATCTGCTATTTTAGCCACATTGATGAGAAGACTGCTCAAATATTTCCTAGCACTAGCTAGGGATGCATGTGTGTTGCACATGATCATATATCACATGGGTTTTATTTTTTTTATAATTATTTTTTACTGTTAAAGTTGTATATATAGGAAATAACTTATTTTCTTGTAAAGAATGATTTGTAGTACTTAATCGTGATTAAAACATAGAGATTAAACATTAAGAGCAGAAGGTTATACCTGAATCCATATCTTGGATTTGAGATAGGGTTTTGGTGATCTTCTAATCTTAGTGTTTCTCCCTTTAGAATACTAGTTGGATTACACATGCAATGCACGTGGTAAATTGTTTTATTTATTATTTTGTTATTGATT
>BQKN01058066.1:6155-66033 GCA_022839385.1 Asparagus kiusianus | reverse complement strand
TCCTCTGCTCTAATCTGCTCTCCCTCCTTTATTTCGTGTATAGGGGGTATTTATAGGGGTAGAAGTGCACCACAGCGAACGGGGGCAAAATAACTGACCAAGTGTTTTCTCTTTGGCCGCTGCAGTATACACTGTCGCGGCCATTGGCGCGGCAGTATAGGCTGCCGCGGCCAAAGAGGCAGTTACCAGCACGTTTTATCGTGCTTGAAACTGCTCTCCCACGACCTTTAACCGCCTTTTTCGTGGTTTAACTGCCTTTCCACGTCAGCACACGTTCTATTTCTGATATGGGCCTCAAAAAATCATCGAATAACTACTTTGTAACCGCCACAGCACTCCTTTAAAATAGCCACGACACCCTAGGTTGTAGCGCCTACGCCGCGACACTATAGGCTGCCGCGCCTTAGCCGCGGCACCATGGGTTGCCGCGCCTTACCGCGGTACTATGTCCTGCCGCGCCACCATGTGTTGCTTGATGACGTATAAATTGTTGTTCCACGTTGTTTTGATTGGTATTTGGATGTCTATAAGTATTTTTTGACGCTTACAGTTACATGTGAGACGGATTTTAATAATTCACATGCTAGCCCGATTCAAACTGTAATCGGTAAAGGCATATCAAACCCGTTGATGGCTGAGGATTTGCCAAAAATCTTATAAGCGTTATGTCCACTGGGTTCACAATCAACAAAGAAACATCATGACAAAAGGAGGAGTGCGCTAAGGGAAAGACTTTGTTTCATTAATAAAATTAGGCCAAATGGAGATACAAGAAGATGTCTCAAATCAGATTTAACAAACTGAAGGAAGCAATTTTAGCCTTAACAACGGCAAGCTTCTCTGCCTGTTCCACTCGAACCTTCTCCTCCTCTTTCTTCTGAAGCTTGGCATTAGCGAGAGTGGTGGCAGCGTCGCAGCCATATCTTCTCGATACAGTGCGTGGAGGGCCTCTAATTCTCCTTTATAAACACTTTGAACTCCTGTGCTCTCAAGCTCAAAATCCTTTAAAGTTCTCTCCCCTAGGACAGTCCTAATCCCCGTACTATCAGCAATATTGTTATAAGCATCCATCTTAGTCTGCAGATGACGTTGCCGTTCATACAAATTCGCAACGATAATTTCTTGCCCTGATATGAGTCTCGCTCGGGCTTTACGCTCGTGCATCCTCTGAATCCGAGCATCGATCATGAGCGGCGTGGCTTCATCATGTGAGTCGGAGTATACTAGTTCTTCTAAGCGATACATGAGTTCCTCTAAACAAGTCAATTTTAAATTACATCGCCTAGCTAGCTGGATACCGCCTACACGCTGAATATCCTTAAGACTACTCGCTATGAAAGGGAGCAAATCATAGAATCTTCCCCGCCCAAAACTAATAGCGGTGGCCGTTTGTTGCATAGTTTTCTCTAACTTTTGGAGGATACCCTGCACGGATCCGGAGACCGGAAGGGCAGATTCTTGGCCAGGCATAATTGTCGCAATGGGCTCTTCGCTCTCCTCATCGTCAGATATTACGATGATTTTGGGTCTCTCTATCCTCCTCTTGTAGGAGTTCTCCTGAGGGGTCGGACCGATAGCCTGTGTATTAACAACAGAAGCAAAAACCTCCCCACTACAACCAGTGGTAGCATGAGGAGGAAAACTGTCCGCTAGAAACTCGACTGCAACAAAACAAGGGGTAAAAGTCAGAAAATTATCCATTAAATATACAAGAATTAAATCCATCTCACAAGAGAGTGAGAGAGGATCTTCCATTGGGCAATTGGCGAGACGATTTCGAGTGTCCTACACCGGAAGAGCGGTATGCATCATCACGTAAACAATGTGATAACATACCCCGACCTACATAGTGTAAGACAACACAAAATCGCCCCAATATGCCGAAAGATTTGAATTGGCCAAGCAAAACAAGTCTAGAACCTCGATCCCCGCGAAGGAGGATGTCGGCTCTTCTCGAATGACCCGCGAAGGGGCCAAACGAGGATATAGCAGAACCACGAATTTCCTGAAACCTCGATCCTCGCGAAGGAGGATGTCGGTTCTTCCCGAATGACCCGCGAAGGGGCCAAACGAGGATATAGCAGAACCACAAATTTCCTGAAACCTCGATCCCCACGAAGGAGAATGTCGGTTCTTCCCGAATGACCCGCGAAGGGATCAATCGGGGATACAGAAGGCACACAGCACACATGCTCACCCCCAAAAGAGAAAGCCGCAGAGGAAGATGCCGCGGGAGTCTCCCTCTCGTTATGCTGTGAAAAGGAACGACTCTTATGAAATCACGATCGGCGCAGAGACATGGAGAACCTGCAATGAAAATCGAGGGGTCAGGTACAATCATAAATCTGAGCACCCGAAGGTTAAAAGGGAAATTAAGGACTTTAACTAAAATCCTATAAAATAAATAGGATTTTATAGTTGAAGTCTAATTAAACCTATGAGTTTTGTGCATGCAAAACAATGAGCTCATATTGCGGTGTAAAGCCTCATGATAAATTTTTGGTGAAATACCCAAAATACCCCTCGTGTTCAAGGCTAAATTCTAGTCAAGGACACGCTTAAATTGGAGCATGATCATTGTGTTTGTTCGCCTAACACCCCTAATATCTCACAATTTTGGCTAACTTTATAAATAAACCCTTCTGTAAAATTTGGCAAATTTTGCAAATAGACCCCTCCACAAATTTCAGTCTAGTTTCCGCATACCCTTCTCAAAATTTTGGTCATGGATTTGTGGTCTAAACTTTGGAAATTTCAGCCATGTTTTTACACATAACACCCTCCAAAATTCCAGCCTATATTTGCACTTTCAGCCCCAAAAGTTCAGTCCTATCTTTACATATAAACCCTCAAAAGTTCAGTCCTATTTTTGCACATAAACCCCCACAAATTTCAGCCTTGTTTCAGCCCACTTTTTGCACAAAAAAAACCCTCAAATTTCATCAAATTTTGCACACAATTCACATCCAAATTTCGGCCATATATGTATGCATGAAATTAAGGAAATATTGGGATCAAAAGTGAGGGAATACATACCCTAATTTTCGGCCAACCCAAGAAAAAAAATCAAAATTTGATTTCTCCCCCAAATCAACAAATTAGGGTTTTGAAATTTGAAAGATTCAATAGAAAAGAATCAAATTAAAAGCCATGAAGGAGAAGGATTCTTACCAATGCTTGAAGAATCTTTGAAGAGGAGACTTTGTTGTCAATCAAGATCAAAATACTCCTTGCCTTGCTTGAAGGCCTTGAAGGAGATGGGTTTAAAGGCTTTTAAAAGAGAAGATGATGGAGTTTTAGAGAGGGAGAACAAAAAAAAGCAAAGGGGGCGGAACCTGCTGCTAGAACCGAAGCCAAGAAGAGAAAAGAAAAGAAGAAAATCGGTTTTGAAGAGGACTTTTAAAGAGGGCTGAACCGGTCTGAACCGGACCGGTCTGAATCGGACCGGTCTGAACCGGACCAGTCTGAACCAACCCAGACCAAACCTGAACCAAATCAGATTGAATCGACCCAAATTACCAGTATTTTTTTGATGATTCGCACGCGTGTGAGCCGTGAAATGTGTGTTCGCACGTGTAGAGGGATCCAGGAATGATTCATATGCATTTTGAACCACTTCCAGGTGTTTTTCGATGTATTCGACCCCGTATTTATACTCCAATGAGAATACGAGTCTAAACTATTTCTCACCATTGACGGGAAGTTCCTGGAAAAATATTATGTATAATATTTTTAAGGATAACCCGTCAACCTCCGATGGGTACACGAGGCTAAACTAATTCCCGAGACTCCCAGGAGTACACGAGTATAAACTGGTTCTCCTCATGTTAACGTGGAACCCTAAGGTCAACGCCGGATCAACGCGTAGCCCTAGGCAACACCGGTCAACATGTTGCGATCAAAAGTCAACGTCGGGCGATCAAAACCCTAAGGTTAACGCGGGTCGACGCGTAACCCTAGGTCAACGCATAACCCTAGGTCAACGCCAGTCAACGCGTTGCGATCAAAAGTCAACATAAGACGATTTAAACCCTAAGGTCAACGCGTAACCCTAGGTCAACGCCAATCAATGCGTTGTAATGAAAGAGTCAATATAACATGACGGAGATAGTCAGTTCAAAGTCAACTCGACGACGCGAGCCAAACTCAACTCATCAGTTTTAGATTCGAGGCTTCGACGACGGCCAGACGATAAACGCAGCGCCGGAAGAACTTCAGCTATTCGTCAAAACATCGAGTAGACTAAAAATCGAAGGAGTCAAGAATTGAAGCTAACTATCGGTCTTTTACGCCGACTGAAGGTTTGACCAATCACATTCAAAGTATTCCAGCCTCTTCTATAAAAAAACGAGGCTGGAACGCTTTGGAGGGGGTATCTGTAGGCATCGAAAATTGCCCATAGGTCTCTACGAACGGCTCAGTGCTAACATCACTATCCAAGTCATAGAAGCTTAATCGACGTCGACGAATGGTTGAAGTGAATCAACAGACTACATGAAGCAACGGAGTTTCAGAATAATGAGGATACGGACTGATCGGGAGCCCCGCGATGTTTACAAAAGGTGCAATGCCCCTCATGTCTTATTTATTCTACAGATGATCCAATCATTGGAGCTTATAGAACTCCTCGTCGGTTTTCCAACGCACTTTGAATCACTCAAATCTGAGTTCGGATGAAGAAGTTACAGAGGAAATGGACAAGTGCACAAAACGGACTGTTTCAGCCTAAGCTGAGACACCCAAGGGTGTCTCCACCCGGGCAAAGTGTCTCCACCCGGGCAAGGGTGTCTCCACCCGGGCAAGGGTGTCTCCACCCGAACAAAGGTGTCTCCACCCGGGCAAGGGTGTCTCCACCCGGACAAGGGTGTCTCCACCCGAACAAAGGTGTCTCCACCCGGGCAAGGGTGTCTCCACCCGAGCAAGGGTGTCTCCACCCGGGCAAGGGTGTCTCCACCCGGACTTCCTGGAGCCTATAAATACAGCCCTAGGGCCTTCATTTTTTGAGATCTGGAATTTTAGAGAATTGGCGAAGCCCTGCCGAATTGAGGAGTGAAGATCCACAAGTTTTAAAGAGGAGGAGGAGAGATCGGATCGAGTTTGTTGGCATAAAGAAGAGGAACTCATCAGATCTGCATCGCCCGTGTTCGTTCCTTAGGATTATCCCGTTGTGGTAATCTTAAGAAGAGTGATTATCTCGCTTTGCCGAGATAAGAGCTACGGTTTCTCGATCCCTTCACGGATAGACGAAGCTCTACCCAATTTTTTAGCAATCATATCTGATCGACGGTGGTCTACGGATATCAACATCCCCGTCACAGGTCAAGATCCCACGCAAGCAGAAGACCGATAAACGATCTCTGTGCTGTTTGAAGAGAATTATAATTTTGTATTCATTGTGTAAAAGTCTTATAAAAAGACTAATTTTTGTTTTGTTGTAAACGTTTGAAGTTTGTAATGAACACGGCAATGAATCAAACAATTTTCTCCGCAAACACTTACATTCTGAATAGAGTACCAAATAAAGCAGTTGTTAAAATACCCTATGAGCTTTGGACTAGTCGAATGCCCAGTTTAAAGCATTTACATATTTGGAGATGCCCAGCTGAGGTGGTCTTATAGGCCAAATGAAAAGAACTTGGACTCCAAAACAGTTAGCAGCCACTTTATAGGGTATTCTGAATGTTCAAGGGGCTATAAGTTTTATGATCCCACACTTAGGAATATTTTTGAGATGGGAACAACAACATTCTTTGAGGATGTTGAGTTTAGGGGGAGAAATAAGGTTAGAAATATTGCTTTTGAGGAGGAATTAGCTTCAGATCCAATCCATATAGTTACTTTTAACAATCTTCAGGTTCCTATACCTGTTGTTGCTCAAGAAGTAAATCCGGATCCTCAAGATGACAATGTTGAATAATTCCCTATTCCAGAAAAACAAACTCAACAACCTCAAGAACTAGTGCCTTTAAGGAGATCCGTGAGAGAAAAGAGAAATGCTATTCCGGATGATTATATTGTATTTTTCTAAGAACATAAGGATAATAATGGAATGTTGGAAGATGATCCAATCAACTTCCTTTAGGCCATGAAAAGTTCTAACTCTCAACAGTGAATTTATTCCATGAATGAAGTGTACAAGTCTATGCAAGATAATAAGGTTTGGGAGCTTGTCCCATTACCAGAAGGTGCAAAACCAATTAGTTGTAAATAGATTTTTAAAATCAAACGGGATGAAAATGGTAATGTGGAGAGGTATAATGCACGTCTTGTAGCTAAAGACTTTACTCAAAAGGAAGGTATTGATTATAAAGAGACTTTCTCTCTGGTTTCATCAAAAGACTCTTTCAGAATAATCATGGTGTTTGTTGCTCGCTCATTGTGATCTTGAGTTACATCAGATAGATGTTAAGACTGTACTTCTCAATGGTGACATTGATGAGATGATTTATATGATACAACCAGAAAACTTTGTGTCAGAAGACCCGGAGAATATGGTTTGCAAACTAAGTAAATTCATCTATGGACTCAAGCAAGCTCCTCGTCAATGGTATTACAAGTTTTAACAAATAATTATCTCGTTCAGTTTTGAGATGAACATTATTGATGACTGTGTATATTGTTAGACCCTAGAGGGGGGGTGATTAGGGTCTTATGCTAATCTAATCCGATTAAATGCCAATTAAAATTAATTAACCCTAGCACAAAAGATATGAATAATATATATGCAAGGATATATAAACTAATACAAGATGATATATCCTACCAAGGAGATATACAATATGATATATGCTAGGATATGCAAACACAAGGGGTAAACAATCTAAACAAGATAGTGGATCATATAACTAATGAGCTAATGACAATGGCGATACAAGATATGAGCATGAATATGAATGAACGCCAAAGCACACACAAACACACAATATGATCACGGAGTTCGGACCTTCCGTCCTACGTCTCCGCTCCCCACTCCCGGGGAGAAATCCACTAACACAATCCGGTTTGGAAGCCGGAACTTCTTCTACACACTATACAGTGTCGGTTTTCAACGCTCACCGAACAACGTCACTCCTCACAATTTTCTTCACGGAGTTCAGTCCCCTCGACCTACGTCTCCGTTCCTCTCCTCTAGGAACTACACACTCGGTTTTCTAGCTCACCGAAAACTTTACAATCTCACAAAGTAACAAATATGAATTTGTTCTCTACAACAGATGAGAACACAATTAAAGCTCAACTCAATGTTACAATCACTCACCACCCAACTATACTATGTATGTAAATACTATAAGCTCAATGTGGGTGTGTGTAACAATGAGATAAAATGAAATATAACTCAAATAGCAAACTAGCAATAATTAATATATGATTCAATAATGAAATTGCTAGGGAAAAGAGTTAGAAAACTTCTCTATAAACACAAGGAGAGGATGAGAAGATTTTGAGGATGAAATCCTCAACTGGTGATGCAAACTCCTCTTTGAACAGCAAACCCCAAAAACCAAACTAAACAAACCCTTAAACGCACTTAAACCTTGTTTAAAAACTTGTTTAAAAACTTCTTGATTAACTCTTGAAAAGACATCAGCAATGGGTATTTATACCCTCCAAAACTCAGCTGAAAATCCCAAGTCAAATGACAGAAAAACCCCAAGGCAACGATCAAAAAACTAGTCGTTAGCAGCTGACAAAACGCCTGTCGGTCGACCGGAAAAGTCATCGGTCGACCGAAAATTTCATCTGTCGACCGTACCGGTCGACCGACAACTTTCTGTCAACCCAGTGGGATTTTGAGCTCAGGTTCGGTCGACCGGACCGGTCGACCGAATTCTGACATCCCAGAAAAAACTGTTTTCGATACATTTAAACAATTTGTAAAATATTCATTTGACTTCTAAAAATTATGAAACTTTGGGAAAAGTATTTAAACATGAAAACAAACATGTTACAAAAAGAATTTTCCAAATTGCATTTCTCATTTGTGAAAAATCATCATTTTGCAAAATGGTTCAAAATACGAAAACGTAAACATGTGAAATTTGATATTTTGGTTAAACCATGTTTTGAAACTTAGCACAATGATTATATAGACTTAATAAAATATGTATATGAATATTGTTAAGTCCAAAAGCTAAGAATATGATATTTTCACAAATTTGCATATTCAATGCAATATATTCAAAACACTAAATATGATTTCATTAAATATAAGCTTGTTAAAAGAGAAATCATATGTAGGCATATAAACATGAAACAAAATAGTATTTTCCAATTCTATTCATTTGTTTCATATATAAACTCGAAAATTATTTAAACCAATAACATATATGTATATATATAACTATATATATACAAAAACCAAAACGTGTATGTGTGTATATGATTGAGCTTAAAGTACTAACACACATAATATAAAACCTAAACTAATGTTACCAAAGCTAGATCTTGATCTTCAATTAAGATTGACTTGGTACACATTGCGGATGAAGCTTGAACTTGATCTTTAACTTGAATTGCACGTTGCTTCACCCCACATTTCCGCCAACCTCCGTTTGATATCGTCGTTAAAGCGCTATTCCATCCATCCTCCAACTTGTTGTTTGTCTATAATTGATACAAAAAACACAAACACTAGACAAACAACATTAGTTGTAAATTGTTTGTAAATCATCATCAAAACAAGAAGGCCAACAAATCACAAGTTTAATGGGAGTAAGTTTATTTTTCTAGTTCTGTATGTCGATAACATATTGCTTGCCACTAATGATATAGGCATGTTGCACGAAACTATGAGATTTCTATCAAAGAATTTTGAAATGAAAGACCTTAGGACGCCTCTTTTATATTAGGAATCCAGATACATCGAGATCGTTCTCGAGGTATACTTAGATTATCGCAAAAGAGCTATATCGATAAAGTACTCAAAATATTTGGCATGCAAAATTGCAGACCAGGATACACCCCTGTTGCTAAAGGAGACAAGTTCAGTCTCAATCAGTGTCCTAAAGGTAACCTTGAAATTCAAGAAATATGGAAGATTCCTTATGCCTCGGCTGTAGGAAGTCTAATGTATGTACGCGTTCGGATATTACGTACATTATTAGGATGTTAGGCATACATTATTGGGATGTTATGCAGACACTTAAGCAACCCTGGTATGGATCATTGGATAGCAATCAAAAGGGTTATGATGTATTTTCAGAAAACAAAAGACTATATGCTCACATACAGAAAATCAGAACAGTTGGAGGTCATTGGGTACTCCAATTTTGATTTTGTCGGATGTCAAGATAGCAGAAAATCTACATCATGCTACATTTATATGTTAGCAGGAGGAGCTATATCATGGAAAAGTGTCAAACAGACACTTGTAGCTTCCTCCACTATGACAGCAGAATTTGTAGCTTGCTATGAGGCATCCAATTAGGGAATATGGCTGTAAAATTTTGTCATGAAACTACGCATTCTGGATAATATTGAAAGGCCACTTAAGTTATTTTGTGATAATAAATCAATAGTGATGTATTCCAATAACAACAGGAGCTCGACTAAGTCAAAATATATTGACATTAAGTTCCTGATTGTGAAAGAAAAGGTACAGAGTGAACAAATATCCATAGAACACATTGGGACAAACTCCATGATAGCAGATCCTCTTACTAAAGGATTACCACCCAAGGTCTTTCATAAGCACACTACTCATATAGGTGTTGTATTATTCGAGGATATCATGATTTAGTGAGAGTTTGTAATTCTCTGGTGCTTTATGTTAGGCTGTATTGTCTGATCAGAATAAAGTTTTTAGTTCATACACTCTGGTACATTATGTTTGAGGTTGACCTCACTAAAGTTTTAAGGTAGGACCAGTTGAAAAACAGACATGTACTGATCACATTACATGTAATTTTCATGTTGCACATTCATGATTGATCTATGTCGTTTGATTGTATTGGTATATGTGACCATTGATGGGCCGAGTCGTGATAAATGTGACAAAGGCGGCTTTGATCCTATATTGATATAGTCAATGGACGAGAATGTTCGAAAATATCTTTTCAGTGATAGCAATTTTGAGCTCATAAAGTTATGCACAATTTAAGGAATCATATGGTGCCCAAGTAGGAGATTGTTGGATTTATATCTAATTAAATCTATTTGTGGGCACATATGATTAATCATTGTGTATTGCTATCCTTAAGGATAATCCACTTAAAGTGATCAATCAATTTGGGTTAATGGGTATTTAAATAAATTATGGGCCAAATGTGCAGATACCAGGTTGTAATTATAATTTGATGATGGGTTAAATTACAAATGTACAACACCTATATATATGTGGTTATGGTCCCTAATCTAGGGTTAACCACTCTCATCTCTTATCCCCATGTAAAGATCTATTACCCTTTAAAAGAGCGAGTTACTGAAAAAACTTTCCCTCCCCAAATTAACCTTCAACCGGAACCTATATACCAATCTTATCCCTTAGAACATCCGCAGAAATCAAAAGCCCTAAATATTCCTTCGGTTCCTCCTCTCCGACTTCTCCTCAGCCCATTCGATCTTCCGTTAAAAATTTTTAAGATGAAATCAATTCAACGGTTCATCCGTTACCCTAAATCTTTCTTAGGTTCCGCCTTCTCTCCGCCTTCTCTCCGCCTTCTTTCAGTTCTTATTACGTTACGCCTTCCCACGATGTTAAGCCATAAATTTCCAAAGATGATTGTTCTTGCCCTAATCATAATCTCTGCGCATCCGCCATCATCTCCTCAGCTGTCTGAATTTTGGCATCGGTAAGAATGATTTTTCTTTTTTGCTCCTAAAAGTGTAGCTAGCATTGTTCGTTATGGAAGACGACGACATTCTTTACATCATCAAGCCACTGGCTATTCATTTATTTATAATCAGCTATACCCATTTCAAGGCCTTCAGAATTACACTTCTGGGATAATTCACCATGTTCGCCTTACAGGTACACTGCTCGAGCTTTTTTAGGTTGGGTAGTTATTTTTTTCCTCCATGTATTTTGGTTTTAGTTTTCTTGTACTTCCTTCTTGACTTTCTAGATCTTAAATAATGAAGTAATTTCATGAATTTTCAATTGGCATAAGAACCCTTATTAAATAATTTTGATTTATTTGCATAGAAAGAGAGCTTGGACGAAAATAAGTGCATTAGTGTGTGTGTGTCTGTTTGGTGACAGTCTACTAGATAAATGAGAAGCTCCTCTGATTTGGTTGCTATTTTACTATCTAAACCACATTCTCTCTGTGTTTCTTTGTCCAGAAAGAGACAATAAACAATCCAATATATTAACTTTCTGAATGAAAATAACATCTTTTTTTCCTGAGTGATCAGGAATTAGATTGCGTTTAGTAGTTCCATAAGATGTTTGTAGAACTATACTGTGGGGGAGGGGACGTGTCAACAAAAAAATCAATGGAGTATAGAAGTAATCATGTTCGGACCCTATAAACAGGTTTTGTTTTTATAGTGATGGTGATGTCAGCAATTTTACACATCTGTAAGAAGTTCCCGTTGCTGTGCTGCTTCGAATCATGCATGTTAGGGATTAACAATGAATTCTAACCTCCATGCTCATTTATACTTTCTTATTCAAATTTTTTTACCGGGTCTGAAAGATTGAATTTGATGACAACTAGCAGCAGATGTTTGATGCTTTTTATGCTGATTACCAGTCAACATCATGATCTCATTTTTTTCCCCTTCAGGGTTAGTTATAGAGCTTTCTGTTTGCAAGGAAATGATATAAGATATCACTTTTCACGTATGTAGGATAGAAAGCACCCATAGAAGTAAGGAAATTGGATACCAAACAGCATAGATGTCATCTTCATGAAGGTGAAGGTCTTTAATTTGAATATGCTTACTTGATCCTCTACTTTTCCACCAAAAGAAGGCTGGAAAAATCTATTAACTGGTCCTTTATTCGCATATACTTAGTTCCCTTACTTTCCCACCAAGAAGGCTGTGGAAAAAAATCCATTAAGAAGTTGGCTTAGAAATGCTACTGGCAAGACAATGGTTCACATGATATGCCAATTATGTGTCAAAATTTACATGCTATGGTAACTATGTACTAATCTGTCCTTTCAAATCCTCAGATCAGGAGTATGGATCAGCAATTTGGCTTCTTGGTAACCTTGGTAGGATTTTGCTTCAAGTAGATCTTCAATAGTGAAGTGAGGCAATCGAAATTTGTTATAGGTTATAACTCCTCACATGAAGTGTGAATGAAACATGTAATTTTCTAAATGATGCTATTCAATGATAAATTTCTTTTTAGTTTCCTCCACCTACACATCCTTGTCTTCAACTCATAATGTGTAAGTATATACTATGTAGATTGACTCAATTTAATGGAATTCCTATAGTCTTTTTTATGTTCATGTCTATAACATTTGCAATGATATCCACTGTCAAGGGATGGCTTCCCAGAAGTAGATCCTGCCCATGCCCATGTATCATGTGCCGGAGTAAAGTCAGTAAACTACATCTAAATATGATTCTTTGGAATTTTGAGGTGCGGGATTGGGTGTCACTTTTTTTTTAAATTTTTATTTAATGTTGACAATTCTCTTTAGAATTTAGAAATGGGTTCCTTCGTAGTTTCCACTTATTCTTATTTAATGTAGTTTCTTTGCAGGACTTAACCCGGGAACAAAGTACGTTTATCAATGTGGAGACCCCTCTTTTGGCATGAGTCATATCCATGCTTTCAGGACCATGCCGGTTTCAGGACCCCAGAGTTACCCAAAACGAATTGCGATCATTGGTGATTTGGGTCTTACATACAATACTACATCCACAGTCGGTCATATGAGAAAAAACAAGCCTGACCTGATTGTCTTGGTGGGTGATGTTACTTATGCAAAAATGTACCTGACAAATGGAACGGGAACAAACTGCTATACTTGTTCATTTAGTAACAGTACTCCAATACACGAGACGTACCAGCCACGTTGGGATTACTGGGGAAGGTAAAAATCATTGACATACTACCATGATTTTTGCAGTCCTCCTGGATTAAATATTTCATATCAATTCTTAATATTTTTTTTGTAGGTTTATGGAACCAACAGTATCAGAAATTCCTATAATGGTGATAGAAGGAAACCATGAACTAGAACCACAGGCTGAAAAGAAGACCTATGTATCATACAGCTCTAGGTTCGCATTTCCATCTGAAGAAAGCGGGTCATTTTCCACATTTTACTATTCTTTTAATGCTGGGGGAATACATTTCATCATGCTTGGTGGCTACATTTCTTATGAAAAGTCAGGTAAGTTTATCATCTATCTGTACGGGTTTGTTTCTTGTTCAACACCACCCTACCCCCCTACCCCCCCCCCCCCACCCCCACCCCCCCAAAAAAACCCAAAACAAAGCCCTAATGTTCTTGGACCTGAAACATTCCAGAACCCAATGACACTCTTTTATCATTGAGTCTTAGTGGCTTTATAGGCTGTTTTCGGTCTTTATGTCTTAGATGTTATTCATACGGCATTCTTTAATTGCATTTTCTTCTTTTGCATTTATTCTTCTTCTTTGATTAAAACAATGGGAACAAGTCACTCTGCTATATTAAAAAGCTTTTAATGAGACAAAGGTACGCTCTCCTTCTGTCTATTGAATATGACAGCTCACACTGTAAAGAGTTTGTTTCCACTTTCCAGTATCTATAAACATAAAAAAACATTAACTGAAATATTGTAGTGCAGATCCAGAATCATGTCCCTGTAATCAATTTAAGACTTATTTGTCATTAGAACACACTTGGTTTCTGCTACAAAAATTCATATAGGGTACTACAATTTTATTTATTTGAATTTATGTGAAAATGATCATTATATCAGGATACGGTCCAGATCAAGAGTGTGTTGATTAAATGTCATTTAGAATGACTAAGTAGAAGCTAATTTTTTCCAACTTTATATTGCAGGAGAGCAGTACAAGTGGTTGGAGAGAGATTTGTCAAATGTAGACAGAACAGTAACCCCTTGGTTGATAGCCACCCGGCATCCACCTTGGTATAGTAGTTATGTAGCCCATTACAGGGAAGCAGAATGTATGAGAGTGGAAATGGAAGAACTTCTATACTCATATGGCGTTGATGTAGTTTTTAATGGTCATGTAAGCACATTATTCCATTTCATTTTTTTCCCATCTGTTGTCTTCAGTTGGCTCTGGTTATTTTCATGGAAGGGATAAGAAAGAAACTAAGAGAGTGAAAGAGGAAAATACTTCTCTAATTTCTCTTTATCCCTTCCATTTCACTATTTTCAAGTTACCAAAACTTGCATGAACTAGAAGAAAGTTGTAGCTTGAATTTTGCCAAAAAAGAAGAGAAGAAGAGTCTCAAGTAACCAACAAATTATGTGAAGCTGACTTGTTTCTTATTTCATTGTTTTGACTTGTTTCTTATTTCCTTTCCCCTTCCATGTTGGAATGTAATGGAAGTTTCTTGATGCAACGATAATCTTACTTGCTAAAGTTTCACTCCCTGAAAGATTCTTAGCATTGAGCACGACTAATGCCTTGCTAATAAGAATTATCTCAGAAATATTTATACAAAAACCAGCTTATTTGTGTAAAGATAATTAGTCTATGTTCTTCATAAACACAGGTTCATGCCTATGAAAGATCAAATCGGGTCTACAACTACTCCTTAGATCCATGTGCTCCACTTCATATCACAGTTGGAGATGGTGGAAATCGAGAGAAGATAGCCGTTTCTCATGCAGATGATCCTGGCCATTGCCCAGATCCATGGAGTGCGCGTGACTGGACTGGCAAATTCTGTGCTTTCAACTTCACCACAGGCCCTGCTGCTGACAAATTTTGCTGGGATCGTCAACCTTACTATAGTGCATATCGAGAAAGCAGCTTTGGCCATGGAATATTGGAGGTACCTTTCTTTCAGCTCATTTGAAAATTTTAAAGTTTACTATCACTCAGTACCCCAAAGTGTACCCTTCTTTTCGCTTTGATACCCAAAAATTTTTTTTAACACTTTGATATCCCAAATTTTCAATCCTGTTTCACTTTGATACCTCTGTGTAGATTACATTCCATTAGACTCTTTGTTAAATTTATATCATGTGCTTAGCATGCGAGACCCCCATCCATTGCTACAAAAACATTTGATTATTTGAATCCCTAGCAACTGGGTAAAATGGACCTAAAATGCAAACTTAACAGAATATGTAAAATATCTAGGTAGTGTTGTCAAGTGGAGTGGAATTGAAACTCTGGGGTACCGAAGTTTTTTAAAAATGAGTGAACTTTATGTACCAAAGTAAAAATAAGCCGAAGTTTAGAGAGAGTACTTCGTCTCTTAACTTCTCTCATATATTTCACGTACTAGATGAGCAAGAGCTACACTGCTGAAACTATATATGTTTAGATAGACCATTTTGCATTTGAGTTCCTTCTATACTCTGATTTGCTTTACCCTCCACATGTTAATAGACATAGAATGCATGACGACTTTTATAATGTCAGGTTTTAATTATTTATCATCTGACAGTCCCAGTCTAAGTATATATTACTTTGTTTTTATGAACCAATTATGGAACTGGAATCGTCTTTGCATATTCAATTTTTTCTATTGGCTTCTGTTGAAGTTATGCATGTTTATCTCCTAACTAAAATTAACTGAAATATGGGCACACTATGGACCTGACAAGTACTGTGCATATTTATATTCTACAACAAACAACAAATAATTCAAATGATGCACGTTGCCTGTTAGTTCTGTGTTTCAAATCAGAATTAATATGTTTGTTCAATTTAGTTTTCCAACTTTTTCGCCCAAAAAACAATAATAATAATAATATAAAAATAATAAATAAAAATAAAAATAAAACAGAAGATAAGCAACTGATATGAATCCTTTACGTGCTCTGCTCCATCAATTTACTACCACTTTAACTGTGACATCTAGAGTTTTTTGAGTATTGGTTTGCATCCTGCAAAATTAGGGTTGCAGGAGCACTTGAAATCGTATGGATCATCCCGTGACACTTCATTTGAAGTGTTTTTAAGATATGCCCTCTTCATATTATTCTTATTTTGATGTACTTTCTCTGACTTTCTATGCTTTTTTTCCCAGGTAAAGAATGAGACTTATGCATTATGGACATGGCACCGGAACCAGGACCTTTATGGAACTGCCGGAGATCAGATTTACATAGTAAGACAGCCTGACATGTGTCCTTTCCGATTGAAGTCAACAACAACCAACACCCAAAACTTAGAGAAATCATAGGGAATCAGTACTCGAACCTTAAGCCAGTGTTGACTGATGCCCAAAACTTACCTTCTTTTATTGGCAAGTTATAAATTTCAGTCTGCGATGGAGAAATTACATCTCCCGGATGAATTAGAGGACACCTTATAGATTTATTTCCTCAAAACTCAAAAGGTGCAGCAAGGGCTCAATTGGCTTGGCAGCATGCTTGGGCTTTCGGGCTATCTTGTGGAAAGCGGACTTTCGAGGTGCTATTGAAGACAACCCATTCTAGAAGAAAACGGCGGCTAACCTCTAACATTGTATTACTCGTCTCAAATGTAATATTAATCATTCATTTTAGTAGCTTTAGTGAGTCATCGAGTGGAACATTTGTATTGAGAGCAAGACTGATAATGCATATATAATGTTTGGACACTTACGTCACTGTGAAAGCAACTGCATAAATACAGAGGATAACAGTGCATTGTTGGTAGATGACGGCTGTTCACCTTCTTAAATTGTAATTCTTTTACATTCTTATAAGTTTATCTCAAACGTCCAAATGTGTTCAATTTAATTTATATCTAATCGGTATTGTGTTCTGCAACGAGACTTATGCCCTGTTTGGATGGAGGGTAGAGAGGGGGAGGGGAAGAGAAATGAGGCTTTCACCTTGTTTGGGAGTTTTTTTAAGGAGGGTAGAGAGGAGGTTAAAATTGCTTGGTTTTCTTCCCCTTCCCCCCCCCCCCCCCCCCGATTTGGGCGGTAGATGAGGGTAAAGGAGGGTAAAGGTGTAATGACATTCTTACCCCCATCAAGACAAATAAAATAGCTGATGTGTTATTAGTATAAAGTCATTTATGTAAATTTACATATATATTTACTTCCTTTCACCTTCATTCACCTTACTCAACTCCCAAACAACATATTACAATTCTCTTCCCTTCCCTCCCCTTCCCGTTGTTTACCTTTCCTTCCCTTCCCTTAGTAAACTCCCAAACACACCATTAACATATGATAAATTAATGTGAGCCCTTAACCAGTTTTCAAATTTGCATTGCCCACCCAAGCAATAAATAAATATAATTTAATTGTTCAAATGATGAATGATTAGATTATGTCTATATGTTTTATACATTACTTACATTCCATAATTTTATAACAAAACATTAAAAATAAAATTAAAAATTTTAAACAAAAAATGAAAACTGTACCACGTGCATTGCACGTGCAATCCAACTAGTACTTATATAAGAGAAAGTATACTTATATATACTTATACATATATATACTTATATAAGAGAGAGTATACTTATATATACTTATATACTAAGAGAGAGTATATATATACACACATATGACATATTATACATATATAGAAATATATTATATATACATATATTATATATATATACATATATTATACAGAGCAAAACTTCTGTCAACTTAAGTGGACGTCCACTAAGTTTCTTAGTCATTGATGATTACTTGATTGAGCTACATTGTGGATGATCCGCTCCGTTGAACTTGATCTACATATTCTAAAACCCCAACACACCAAATTTGAGGTGAACCCATCGTAGTTTGACCCTTCATCCACTCGTATCAATTTTAACGGTTTCGAATGAATAGAACTTTTTACATGGCTCGACGGATGGTCAAACCATAACGGGTTCACCCCAAATTTGGTGTGTTGGGGTTTTAGAATATGCAGATCAAGTTTAACGGAGCGGATCATCCATAATATAGCTCAATCAAGTGATCATCAATGACTAAGAAACTTAGTGGACGTCCACTTAAGTTGACAGAAGTTTTGCTCATATTATACATATATAAAAATATATTATATATACATATATTATACATATTATATATATTTATATATACATATATTATACATATATAATACATATAAAAAATAAAAATTAAAAAAATTAAAAAAAATCCATTCCGGGCTAGGCACCAAAGAGCCGGCCCGGGTTTCCAGGCTGAGGCTGGGCAGGGCCGGGCCACCGGGCTTTTTGGACACCTCTAGGAGTATGCATATATTTTTTTCAATCAAAGTACAAGCTTTTCCAGTTTGAGGCGATGTGAGTAAGGAGGTAGGAATGTGAGGAAATTATGAAAGCGACATCAAAAAATGATGACCCAAGTTCCGTAGGGATTTTTTAGATCTCGTAAAAACCCCGAAAATACCACCAAACACAGTAAATAAAATCACACAAGATTTAACGTGGAAAACTCTCAACAGGAAAAAACCACAGGATCAAAATCAATCCACTATCACCTTCAAATTATAATCTTTTGCATGGACAAAGACTGATAAAGCCTCTCTCTCTCTTTCTCACTACAATTCTTCTTCTTTTTCTTTTTCTTCTAACAATAGAAGGACATATATAGGGAAACCAAAACTCTATCTCTAGCCTAACTTCCTAATTAGAATAAGATTCAAACTCCTAATCATAATGGAACCCAAACTCCTAATCATGATAGATCTCTAACCCTATCTAATTCTCATGAAGTTTTACAAAGAATTAAAAACACTATACTAACTTGGAGTTTGAGTTGATACCCAACATGTCTTCCCTCGACGAAAAATCTCCAAGTGTCTCAATGACTTCAAAAAAAGCTCACTCTCTTCTTCTTGTTCTTCACCTCTCCTTTATGGACAAGAGTCTGAGAAGAGTAATATACACTATTAACAGATCGCCCATCTAAATAGCAAATATGGTTGCTATTCTTCCTCCCTCACAAAATCAAATCATCATCTCTATACACATTGCACCATTCTCCTTCACCCAAATACTTGTACCCACGTGATATCATCTCACCCAACGAAATTAAATTAGCACCACATGACGACACATATCTCACATGATGAAGAATTCCGACCTTTCCAGTGTGAAGCTTGATCTTCAACCTTCATCTTCTCATTGTTTCCAACAATCACGTCGTCAAATTCTTCATCTGTCTTTAATGTGTTAAAATATTTTTTGTTGTTGCAAACGTTCATAGAGGTTGTAGAATCTAACACTCAAGTATTACTCGCATCAGTACATGTACTATGTATCAATAAAACCATATCTTCATCACACACAACCACCGAGGAGTCCGCCTTCTTTCTATTTTCTTAAAGCTTCATATGTCTAATACTCTTCAAATCATCACGCATCTGGGAACATCTGAACTGAATGTGACCCTTCTCTCCGCAATAATAGCACTCATTTTCGATGTCGTCTCGGGCCCGAGATATTGACCTTCCTCGATAACCGTCACATCTTCCCTTACTCCTCCCTTGATTAGAACCTTCAAAAGCTTGTGCATTCTCGCCACCATTAGATGTGCTCTCATTTCCCATCATTCTTTCATTATCATGTAGGAGTGTTGTCATACCGTCGAACTTCAAAGTCTGCTTCCCTATGTAGGCGTATAAAATTGCCTATAGGTCCCACAACACAGCTCGACACGGTGATTCGACAAATCAATGAACCATCGAGTGACGAAGCGACGAGGTCAACAAATTGCACGCAAACAATGTCAATCGCGTGCGGAATCAATCCAACGGTTCGAGGAGTCAACGAGTCATCTAAACAAGAGCGAACTCGGATGAACCACGATCGAATCAAGATCGGTTTCGGACTCGAACTCAGAAGCGGATTAACTGCCATATTTGGAATCAAGTCAACAAGTCGATTCCAAACTAAGTCAACCACAAACCGAATCAAAGTCCAAATCAACGGCGAATCAAACGAAGAACCGGAAACGACGGAAAACCCACCTAAGGGGGATCGGCCAAAGCCGAGCCACCCATGGGTGGCTCGGCCAAGGCCGAGCCACCCACAGGTGGCTAGGCCCAGAACTGTGCAAATGCACAGTTCTGAGTGCCTATAAATAGGCCTTGTGCTCATTTGGTTCAGAGGGTGGGATTTTGGAGAAGGCGAAGCCCTGCTGGATTGAAGACTCAGATCTAAACAAGAGCTCAACTTTGAAGGCTTGAAGGCTTGGACTTCCAGATCCGGTGCTCGGCGATCGTCAACGTCAAATAAGGCAGGAGATCGAGAATCGGATCTGAGATCTACACGATCACACTCCGGATCTAAGCTTGGTTCTTAGATCCCGAGCATCGAGCGGTTGTTTCCTTGGTGAAACAATCCCTCCCGGCTATTATTCCCTTGGTGGAATAGTACCCGTCATATCGTGTAGATCCGACCGGATCGAGATCACGCGGTGGTCCACGGCAAACAACCCCGGCGCAGGCAAAGAACCCACCAAAGCGAGTGACCGCATAACAGGAGCTCGCGATTCGTTCGGCAAACAAGGAATAAATTTGTAATCTTTCTTTTTCTTATTTTTTGATTTTCATTGTAACCGGATCTTATAAAAAGACCGGATTTTTGTAATCGATAAACTATTACAAGAGTGTGCAATGACATCAATGAAGAAAGACATGATTTTTTTCGCGAACAATCTGGCGACCACAGTGGGAGCCACCGGTCTCGCTGCCGAGATCGGAGCGTCGCAGCCGCGGATCTTGATCCCGGTCGTGGAGGAGGTCGAGTACGAATTCGACCAACAAAAGTTCGAGGAGTATCTGTCATCCTCGTCCGGATCTACCTCCCCTCGCAAGTCTAAGAAGTTCTCCCCCAGGAGAAAAATTCGTTGGTACGAAGACGTTGAAGACACCAACGAAGATCTCGCCCCGCTGAATGCCGAAGTCGCATTGGGTGAGATCCCTCCAATTTCCAACCAGGTCGGATCTACTCTGGCCAACCCTTCTGCCGCAGGGGACGTAGTGACTCTCTCGAAGAGAGCCCGCCAAAGGCAACGGCAACGCCTTGCGAAACAATTCGCAAAGGCCATGGAATCTGTTGACGGAGTTCGCTACAAGGCGGATCTGAAGAGCAAAAGAGGCAAACAGCCTCGACAGCAGATGAATGGCGCCTCTTCCAAGCCGCCAACAACAGAATGGGTCCGTGTCAAACGGAACCGCTCAACGCTGGAAGAACGCATTCGCAAGCGCCGTGTATTATCAGCGCAAGCACGGGCTCGAGTCGAGGAAGCCCGTAGGAAGCTGCAGAATGGAGTGGCCAAGAAATCGCCACCAACTCGCAAAGTATGGAGGCCTAAGTCTGAAGCGGCGATTCAGACTAAGGAGCAACAACTGCAGCCTTCGAAAATTCAACTCCCGGCGAATCAATCCAAATCGCCGATGACTTCCACAACTGCCCCGGGAGATCCTGCGAAACCATCCCGAAGAAGGAGGTCAATTTTGGAACGCCTCGGTCCAATCCCCGATGAAAGAGGCAAAGCTCCAATTCAAGATCGTTTGGGCCCAATGAGAGAGCCCCGAACGACTCAACATGCTGGGGGTCGCTATCACTCTCAGCATGACAAGGAGTTCAAGGCTGCTGCGCGCGTCAATTTGCGCATCGAGGTTCGGGAGCCCGTTGAGAATTCACGCCCACAAAGGCGCGTTTCAAGACGCGTGACTCTCGAAAGCCCAAAGAAGGCGATTCATCCTCAGAAGGAAACGTTGTCATCCGATGACGATGACGTTATACCTGAGAAGTCGTGCCAACACACGATAAGTTGCTCCGACCTTCATACGGACGAGCTGTACTATCATGCTGGGGGTACGAGCAGAGCCAGAAAGAGAAGTCCTCGTAGGCTCGAGACTCAATGCCCCTGTTCCAAACTCATTCGGACGGTATTGTCTCAGTGTAATTGCACTAAGACAGTCCCCGAAAGGGTTTCGGTGTTCGAAAGGCTCAGCACTAAAACACCAAAGCCAAGGCCTACGCGTTCCCGACGAAGGAGAACGGTGGTTGAAGATGGAGAATTTCCAAGGGTCACCGCTAACATGACCAACAAGGGGACATTGGCACGGGATGATCTCGAGTCAATTCTGAAAGCATCCCAGCGTCTAACCCGTTTGCGGTCCGGAGCCATCTCACGAAGAATGTATGGGAGGGTTCAGATAAGCTCACCTTCAGAGGATGAGGAATCAGATACTTGCTCTGCGGTTGCGTCTGACAACACTGTATCCAGCGAAGAAGAACCCCGCGAGTCGTTCATGATAAGCGCGGAACAAGTGGCCAAGATGCTCGAAGAAGCCATGGCCAAACAACAGGAGACCTTCAGGCTCGAGATGCAGATGGCCATGCAGACCATGAGGGAGATGCATGAGCAGCAAATCCAGGCACTGAGGAACCAGCAAGGCGAACAAAGCCACCGCAATCGAGTTGTTCAGGAAGTTGAGCATACGGATGCGGATGACGCTCATAATGCCAGTGACCCTCCCATCAACGTAGGGGGTGGTAGTGAGGATGCCAACGAAGATACAAATGAAAACTTGAAGATCAAGAACCTCGAAAGCAAGATCAATACGTTGATATCCGCTCAAGAGGTGAAGAAAACGGGCATTCCTTGTCCATACCCGAGAGAGTGGGAATCAATCCCCTATCCAGCGAAGTTTAGTCTAATCAACTTCACGCCGTTCGATGGGAAAGGTTCCCCCACTCAGCATTTGATTTATTTCAAATCGCACCTGGGTGTTATCTCCGGCAATGAGCCTCTGATGGTGCGGTCATTCGTTGGCACTCTTCGCGGAGCCGCCTTCGATTGGTATCGCCGCCTCAAACCAGGAAGCGTGAATAGCTGGGACGACATGGAGACAAAGTTCCTTGCTAACTTCTTCGACGACGACACCGAGATATCCATCGGAACATTGCTCGACGAGAAACAAAAGGACGGGGAACCGGTCGAAACCTTCGTCAAGAGGTTCCGGAACAAAACGTTGAATTGCCGGGACCCGATCACGGAGGAGTTCATTCTCCAAACCTGCCACAACAATCTTTCGTTGGATGTGTTGGAAGCAATGGGAACAGCACCGTCCAATACTTGGAAAGACTTGAAGGTCAGAGGGGAACAAGCTGAACGCTTCCTCCGAAGGAAGAAGGCCGAGAGGAGTCAATCGACGACTAATCCTTCAAACTCAAACTTCGCCTCCCGTGGTAAGGGCAAAACACCTACAGCAGCTGTTGATGCCAATCAAACATCACAACAGCAGTCCCGGAGACAACAGAAAACTTCGGATCAGAGGCCTCAAAAAGAGTACTCCTTCAAGGACGAAGATGTTCCAGCCATCTTCAAATCTCTCCTTGACAATAACAAGATCAAGCTACCACCGATCACGAATCAGGAGGAAGCTGACAACACTACGGATCCGAAGTACTGCGCATACCACAGGAGGATCCTTCACCCAACCAAGGCGTGCTTTACACTCAAAAATAGCATCCAAAACTTGGTTGAATCCGGCGTCATAACGCTAGAGTGAGCCAGTCAAGAACGGTAAGACTCCAGTGGGTGCACGAGTATAAACTGTATCCCCTAACTCCGACCGGTATAAGAGTATAAACTGCTTCCTACAACTCCGACCGGTATAAGAGTATAAACTGCTTCCTGCAACTCCGATCGGTATAAGAGTATAAACTGCTCCCTGATACTCTAATAGGTATAAGAGTCTAAACTATTTCCTTTCTTTCACAGGAAGTTCCTGAAGAGTGCCTTACGTGGTATTCTTAAGGATAACCTGATCGTGCACCCAGTTTTGTAAAGAAAGCTGGGGGTCGATAATTCATGTAACGGGAAGTTCCCTGAAGAATGTTAAATATAATATTCTTAGGGATAACCCGGTCATTATGAATAAAGTGATAAACACTAAACACTCTTGAAATCATTGACGAATTGTCAAAACCCCGTTTTTGTTAAGTCTTTATCACTTAACACCAGAAACCCCCTTTGAGTAATTTGTACGAACCAACATCTTACAGTAATTTGTACTCTTACTCTCCTTTCTTCGCTTGGTCAAACCTTCCTACAGTTAGGACCAAAACCAAAATCCCCTCTCGATTCCTCCAATGAACGAGAGGTCCACTTTCAAATCGAGTGATCAAACCTTCCTACAGTTAGGATCGTCTCAAACCCCCCACTTGGTCAAACCTTCCTACAGTTAGGACCAAAACCAAAATCCCCTCTCAATTCCTCCAATGAACGAGAGGTCCACTTTCAAATCGAGTGATCAAACCTTCCTACAGTTAGAGTCATCTCAAACTCCCGCTTGGTCAAACCTTCCTACAGTTAGGACCAAAACCAAAATCCCCTCTCGATTCCTTCAATGAACGAGAGGTCCACTTTCAAATTGAGTGATCAAACCTTCCTACAGTTAGGGTCATCTCAAGCTCCCGCTTGGTCAAACCTTCCTACAGTTAGGACCAAAACCACAATTCATTCTCGATAAACGAGAAATTCATCTTTAGTTCGGTAATCAAACCTTCCGACAGTTAGGATTATCCGATTCTTTTTTTTTGGGGAATAGAATATAAAATTCTTCCTTCCCACACCAATCATTTTCCAAGAATTTCAGATTTATTCTAGGAAGTTTATCCCGAATCCTAAGCAGGGATAAGTCTGCGCCTAACACGAGCTGCCGGTTTAGTCTTTTTCCGATTGAAAAAGACACCAGAGTTCGATTCTGGGGTATTTTATCCTGAAACCTAAGCAAGGATAAGTCCGCGCCTAACACGCGTTGCCGGTTAGTTCTTGACCGTTAAAAAGAACATCCGTCCGCATATTCAACATTGTGGCAGGTTGTTATTAATAACACCGAAATCCATGCTTTACACGCATGGGGAATTTCATCCTGAATCCTAAGAAAGGATAAGTCGACGCCTAACACGCGTCGCCGGTTTAGTCTTTTTCCGATTGAAAAAGACACCAGAGTTCAATTCTGGGGTATTTTATCCCGAAGCCTAAGTAGGGATAAGTCAGCGCCTCACACGCGTCACCGGGTAGCCTATTCCCGTAACAATGGCGAAGTCTATGTATTCGACATCATAGCACAAAGTCTCAGAGAATTCAATCTCTGAGCACAACGTTACATGCGAATGGATTTAAACAATCCGCATGCTAGCTCGACTCAAACGGTAGTCGGTAAAGGCTAATCAAATCCGTTTAAGGCTGGGGGTTAGCCAAAAACCCTAAAGTCAGCGCCTCACACGCGTCGCCGGGTAGCCTATTCCCGTAACAAGTGGTAAAGTCTATGTATTCAACATCATAGCACAAAGTCTAAAGGAGTTCATTCCTTTAGCACAACGTCACATGCGGAACGGATTTAAACAATCCGCATGTAAGCCCGATTCAAACGGTAATCGGTAAGAGCATGTCAAATCCGTTGAAGGCTGAGGATTTGCCAAAAATCCTAAGTCAACGTCTCATACACGTTGCTGTTTAGTCTTTTCACAGGAGAAAGATGAAGTCTACGTATTCAATATCGTAGCACTAAAAGGGTTAACTCTTTTAGCTTAACGTCACATGCGGAACGGACTTAAACAATCCGCATGCTAGCCCGACTCAAACGGTCGTCGGTAAAGGCTTATCAAATCCGTTGATGGCTGAGAATTTGCCAAAAATTCTATAAGTATGAGTCATTGACGTATCAATTCTATGGGTTGGTCTCGTGACTCGAGTATCCGCCACGCTCCAATAACTTAAGAGCTTAAACTGTGTATACTCCAGCAGACGTACGAGTATAAACTGTATCAAACGTCGAACAGCGCATCACAATGAAGCCTGGACGCCGGACAACGCGTCGCAATGAAGCTCAAACGCCGGACGACGCCATCAATCGATGATCAGTTCTATGTTGAAGCAACCAACTCGAGCTAAAAATCAAGAAATCAAGAATTGACTTCAGGTTCAAAGTTCCAACAGACGGTCAGACAATAAATGCAGCATCGGAATCCTTACAGAAGTTCGACAAAGCACCGAACAACCTGGAAGGCTGAAGGAATCAAGAACAGAAGCCATTCCAAAGTCCCGTTACACCGACTGAAGGTTGGGACAATCACATCCAAAGTATTCCAGACTCTTCTATAAAAGAACGAGGCTGAAATACTTTGGAGGGGGTATCTGTAGGCGTATAAAATTACCTATAGGTCCCACAACACAGCTCGACACGGTGATTCGACAAATCAACGAACCATCGATTGACGAAGCGACGAGGTCAACAAATTGCACGCAAACAATGTCAATCGCGTGCGGAATCAATCCAACGGTTCGAGGAGTCAACGAGCCATCTAAACAAGAGCGAACTCGGATGAACCACGATCGAATCAAGATCGGTTTCGGACTCGAACTCAGAAGCGGATTAACTGCCATATTTGGAATCAAGTCAACAAGTCGATTCCAAACCAAGTCAACCACAAACCGAATCAAAGTCCAAATCAACGGCGAATCAAACGAAGAACCGGAAACGATGGAAAACCCACCTAAGGGGGCTCGGCCAAAGCCGAGCCACCTGTGGGTGGCTCGGTCAAGGCCGAGCCACCCACAGGTGGCTAGGCCCAGAACTGTGCAAATGCACAGTTCTAAGTGCCTATAAATAGGCCTTGTGCTCATTTGGTTCAGAGGGTGGGATTTTGGAGAAGGCGAAGCCCTGCTGGATTGAAGACTCAGATCTAAACAAGAGCTCAACTTTGAAGGCTTGAAGGCTTGGACTTCCAGATCCGGTGCTCGGCGATCGTCAACATCAAATAAGGCAGGAGATCGAGAGAATCGGATCTGAGATCTACACGATCACACTCCGGATCTAAGCTTGGTTCTTAGATCCCGAGCATCGAGCGGTTGTTTCCTTGGTGAAACAATCCCTCTCGGCTATTATTCCCTTGGTGGAATAGTACCCATCATATCGTGTAGATCCGACCGGATCGAGATCACGCGGTGGTCCACGGCAAACAACCCCGGCGCAGGCAAAGAACCCACCAAAGCGAGTGACCGCATAACAGGAGCTCGCGATTCGTTCGGCAAACAAGGAATAAATTTGTAATCTTTCTTTTTCTTATTTTTTGATTTTCATTGTAACCGGATCTTATAAAAAGACCGGATTTTTGTAATCGATAAACTATTACAAGAGTGTGCAATGACATCAATGAAGAAAGACATGATTTTTTCCGCGAACACCCTACAATTATCGTTTGAACTAACAGCTTGTACGACTTCGACAAGGAAGACAATAAGAGTAGCGCTTTCTCTTCTTCTTTAATCTCCTCATCAATATTCATAAGTTGGCAAACTAGCTGATTAAAGGTATTGATGTGGTCTTGAATTGCCGTACCTTCTTCCACCTTCAACGAATAAAGCTCCATCCTCAAACACAATCGGTTGGTCATCGATTTTAACGCATAAATCTCATTGAGCCTGTCCCACAGCCCTCTTAGTGTGGTCTCTTTCATAACATTGTACTTGATCTCGGGGGCGAGTGTCAAACAAATTATGCTAACTGCCCTCTTTTGCATAGAACTTCATTCAGCATCCTTCAACCCTTCAGGTTTCTTATCCTTTAAAGCTTGATCAGCACCCTGGTGCACAAAAATATCTTGAACCGTGCACTACCATACTATAAAATTTGTCTTGCCATTGAATAGCGGAATATCAAACATCGAACCTGAAGAAGTAGTCATCATCTTCTAACCGCAATCAAAATTTAAATCATTCACTGTAAATATTGAATTTGATAAAACCGACGTCAAAAACAAACTTAGCATGTCGAAAAACCCTAGGAACGACTCCTGGATCACCAAAATCCGCCACCAAATCCTCGATCAAAAAACAAATCAACCTCAACTGTCATATTCACATGAACAGTATCCGCTACAGTGTTCCCGCTACAGTGCCGTCGTTACAGTAGCTTTTTCTCGATGTTGACCATCGCACTTCGACCGTTGACGTCTTCACGAATCGTGCACCAATCAAACCTCTATGAGCCGTCGAACCCCGTTCTGATACCACTTGTATGAATTTTTTAGATCTCGTAAAAACCCCGAAAAACCCACCAAACGTAGCAAATAAAATCACACAAGATTTAACGTGAAAAACCCAACAGGAAAAAACCACGGGATCAAAATTAATCCACTATCACCTCCAAATTATAATATTTTGCACGGACAAAGACTGCCAAACTCTCTCTCTCTCTCTCTCTCTCTCTCTCTACACTTCTTTTTTTCTTCTTCTAACAATAGAAGGACATATATAGCAACTTACCGAGAGCAACTTACAAATTTTGCATAGAACCATTGTTATGTCTTAATGTTTATTTTAATTCTAGATATAAAAATTTCTTTCCATGGTTAGTACTACGTATAAAAACAATTATTAGTTTCTTCTGAAGATTGATTAAGAGGCTCCGATTGAAATTTAGAACAGGGCCCCCAAATTGTCAGTCACGCCTGTGCTCCTCTATATCCAATGTGATTCATCTTGACACCCACGTGTGGGACCATTTCCTTTTTTTTAAAGATACAGATAGGAGTATGCATATATTTTTTTCAATCAAAGTGCAAGCTTTTCCGGTTTGAGGCGATGAGGGTAAGGAGGTAGGTATGTGAGGAAATTATCAAAGAGACGTGAAAAAACGATGATCCAAGTTCTTCTTTTGCTATTGTTTATGACAACAGCTTGATAAATGTTGAGGAGGTTTGGCGGAGTGCAATTCGACATTAGTTGAAAAATGTTTAGCAGCTGATTTAAATTTTACGGGATAAAATCAAACGGTGACATGAGGGGGTGATATCAGAGGAATCTTGAGAGATGGAGAGATTATCGACTCGTCAACTAGAAGATTTACTCTCAATGGAGCAGGAGTTATGGAGGCAAAGGTTTCGGGAGGACTAGTTGAGAGGAGGAGACCGAAATACCAAAATTTTTTCATGCTTGAACCTTACTGCATTTGGAGTTTAGGGAGGCAAACTTTTCTCTTATTCGTGAGTTTAGGGAGGAGGAAGTCTAGTGTGCTGTCAAAGATATGTTTTTAACGAGGTCTCCCAGACCTGATGGTATGCCTGCTATTTTTTGTCAAAAATTCTGGCACATTGTTGGGTTGGATGTGACTAAGCTTGTTATGAGTTTCCTTAATGATAGTCATTTTGATAGAGCAATTAATTATACTCATATTGTTCTCATTCCAAAATATAACAGCCCGGATCAATTGACACAACTTCATCCAATTAGCCTTCGCAACGTGGTGTACAAACTAATCTCAAAAGCCCTTGCAAATCGGTTAAAGTAAATTTCGTCTCAAATTATTTCAGAAAGTCAGAGTGCTTTTGTCTCAGGCAGATTAATTACAGATAATGTCCTAATTGCATTTGGAATTAATCGTCATCTTAAATGCAAAACAAGAGGCAATTTGGGTCACGTGGCACTTAAGCTGGACATGAGTAAGGCATACGATAGAATGGAGTGGATCTATTCAGATAACATTATACGAAAATTGGGATTTGATAAGAAATGGATCACTTTGACTATGACTCGCCTGACGACAGTTTCATACTCAGTTTTACTTAACGGTGTGCAAATTGGACCTTTCAATCTTGGGAGATGTTTGAGACAAGGAGACCCACTTTCACCACATCTATTCTTGCTCCGTGCCGAAAGCTTAACTGTGCTGCTCAATAAAGTAGAAAGTAATGATGCCATTCATGGAGTATCAATAGCAGAGGGTTGCCAACCTATTTCACACTTATACTTTGTCGATGACAGCTTATTCTTCTTTAATGATAATCTAGCTGAACGTGAAGTAGTGAGAGATATTCTGGATATACACAAGCGAGCTTTCTGGTCAAATGATTAGCCTCCAAAAATCAGACATAGTTTAACAATAATACTCCAGAGATTGATGAAGCAGGGAGTGTACAAGTGCTCAGAGTAGAGGAGGTCAGTAGGCACGATAAGTATCTTAACCTTCCTTCTGTTCGGAGGTTATTGAAAAACCATAGCTCTTTGGTCTTTAAAGTACCTAGCTCAAAGTATTTGTGGACGGTAATGTTCTCACAGCATATATGGTTGGGAGCGAGGCCGTCTTTTACTTTGAGGAGCATTTTTTTCGACTATTGAGGTGATAGATGCTGGGACTAGATGGAGAATAGGGGATGGAACTACAATTAGGATTTGAAAAGATAAATGGATACCTATGCCATGGACATTTCGAGTGCAAATACAGATTAATTTGCTCCATCCGGAGGCAACAGTTAACCAAAATTTTCCAAGGCAGCCAAAGAGGAACAATAAGCTGATTGATTTAATCTTATGGCCGCACGAAGCAACATTAGTGAAATGAATTCCGTTGGGTTCGAGAGTTAGACAGGATTGGTTGGTTTGCCATTATTTAAAGTGCGAAGTGCCTACCTTTTGATAACTAGTAAAGGAATCAAGTTGCACTACAAGAAAACATCGCGAAGAGGCACAAGCTCAGGTTTGGTGTTGGATTGGAAATTCATATGGCAAATGTGACTCCCAAACAAGATAAAACACTTTGCTTGATGATGGAAGGAATGACAATGGCTATGTGGAAGGAATGACAATGGCTATGTGGTGGCGCGATCAAGTTGGAAAATTAGAAGATAAGATTTTTCGATTTGGTATAGTGGAGTGATGGCTATTATGGAAAAAAACTGAAATGAAGTTAAGCACCGGGGTAAGGCCATGGGTGGGGAAGAGCTAGCATGGATTGCACGAGAATACATTCATGACTTTAATAATGCACTGGAGGCTCCCATTATGGTTAATTCGCAACTTATTAGTTCCTAGGGAATGGAGGTCCCTCCTTCTGGCTTAATAAAAATAAACTTTGATAGGACTGTATTCATAGAGTGAGGTACAATTGGAGTGGGGATAGTAGCTCATGATCATCGAGGTGAGTTTTATGCAGCTCTATCCAAATTAATTCCCTCTCCATGCATGTGGTGTTGAACACACGAAGTATAAAGCAGCACGGGGGGCGGTTCGTTTTGTTGTGGATTTTGGGTTTGGAATGATGATTTTTGAAGGAGATGCTGAGGGTTTTATCATTAATATCCAACAAGAAAAGGACCTCTTTTCTCCTGATGGTGGTCTGGTGGAGGACATTTATAGGCAATGTAAGCAACTTTCAGTATGGAAGTTTAAGACATTAAGGCTTCAAGGCAATATTATACGGCTCATTGTTTGGCACGCAACGCTCAAGACTATTCAAACGATAATGGGTATATGGTGTGGATTGAAGATCCCCCTTCATTCCTGCAGCAATCCCTTATGTTAGATAAGAATGTTTGCAAAGTTACTTAGTTGTCTTTCCTTTTGTTTATAAATAGAAAAAGCTCTACTTATTTCTTGAAATCTATATTATTTAAAAACAAAAATTGTAGGTCTTAAAATATCTTTTGTTTAGAATATTATTTTTTTAAAATGAAATTTTTAGCAATTTAAATTTCTTATGGAATAACTCATCATGCCTTCATTGAAATCCATATTATTTAAAAATAAAATTTTAGATCTAAAAATATCTTTTGTTTAGAATATTATTTCTTTAAAATGAAACTTTTAGCAACTTAAAATTTCTTATGAAATAACTCATCATGCGTTCAAGCTCTACTTATTTCTTGAAATCCATTTTTTAACCACAAGTCATAGGTTACAATTGGCAATTTCTTATATTGTGAAGTGTTTAACTTAACTGTATTAATTATTTATTGATTTGTCAAAAATCTACTTTATTATTCTCTCACTGGTTGTCGTGAGTTGAAAACCAATCCGCAAAAAGATTTTTACATAGACTTAATTTCTTCTTATTATTTATCGATATTTAATTGCATCATCATTGATATTTTCTGTAAGATCTCAGTTATGATAAAGATACTTTCACGTTATCTTATTACGTTTGTAATATAATTTCAATAATACCTAGCATGATTTTAGCTAAAGCAATATGCAACTAATCAAAATCTTATATTGCAACATACTTGATATAACAAATGTAATACTAAACTAGTTAGGATCAAACCTGGCCTGATTTTGTTCTGAACTAGTTATTTTGTAAACTAAGAGTGTGGTTAAAAAAAACGAGTTTAGAAACTATATTTTCGCTTAGGAAAACTTAGGTCAATCTTAGTCCAACTTTGACCAAATACTTTTCTCCCTAAAACAAAAATAGGGCCAAACCTAATCTCATTTTGAGGAGTTGCCAAATAAGGACTAAGTCAAGTTAAAAAAACTACTTATACACAAAACCATTGGCTAATAATATGATTAGCTCATAAATTACTGCGGTTGATTCGGACTATGTCTTTGGTGTGATTCCAAGCTTTTTTAGAACCCAAATATATATATATGGAAAATTGTGTCAAGGCCACAAAAATAATAACTTCATGTGACCTGAGCCTGTAGGCTGTCTAAAAATCACAACAGATAGTTGATCCCCATCAAACACCGATGATAGAAGTTACAATTTGACGACTTCCAGAATGCTATAATTTAAAGACTTTCACGTAGAAGGTTACAATCTGACGACCTTCACAATAACTAATGAAAGCTCTAATGCAATAACATTCACAATCAACATCGGGAGTTACCATCTGATGACTCTCATATTTTTAAGAGCCAAGACGAAGGTTACAAGGTGACGATCATTGTAATGCTCTAGCAAAAGAGACTATAAATTGACGGTCTCTTCATATTAAAACACAGATATCTCTCAAACTGGAAGGAATTTGGCAAAACGGAGGAAGCAAACCGAACCCTATTGGGTTGGTTTGGTCGGCTCCGTCTCATCGAGATAGCTGATTTTCATATATAATTCGTCCTATTCTGACTTACGGTTTGAAAGATATGACATGTTCTTCGCAGCAAGTTATGTTCTGAAGTCCGTCTGCAAGACTGGACTTCGCTGAACATTGGACTTAGGTTGAAATTCGCCGAGCCCGCCAGAGGCTCACCTCTGCATCCAAGATTCAAAACGCAGAGGTCATGCCTACGTTCTAAACTCAAAACGCAGAGGTCGTGACCGCATTTGAGACTCAAAAACGCAGAGGTCGTGGCTGCGTTCCAAACTCAAAACGCAGAGGTCGTAGCTATGTTCCAAACTCGAAACGCAGAGTTCGTGGATTTAAAACGCAGAGTTCAACTATGCGTCCCAGGTCCAAAAACGCACAGTTCATGCGGAGCCCAACTCTGCGTCCAACGACAAAAACACACAGTTTATGCGGAGCCCAACTCCACGTCCCAGGTCCAAAAATGTACAGTTCATGCGGAGCCCAACTCCACGTCCCAGGTCCAAAAAACACACAGTTCATGCAGAACTCAACTCTGCGTCCCAGGTCCAAAACGCAGAGTTCATCTCTGCGCAGCGTGACCTGTGCGTTTTCAGCCTAAAACAGGCCCAACTCTGCATTTTAGATCTAAAACGCAGAGTTCGGGCCCAGAATACTGTTTTCAGCATTTGACTCATTCAAGCACGATTTGAACGGTTCCAGAACCGTTTTCTCCCCACGATTTGAGGGGATCACTACCCTGTCATGGAGAGATTTATGGGGGGGAAGTTACACCCTATTAAACCCTCATTAAGGAAAGATTTAAGGGGACGGTTATACCCATTAATCCCCTATAAATAGTGGGAAACTCAATTGAGTTCGGGCTAGATCTTGGGCTCTGGGATTGATCCTTCTTTTTGGGCAGCAAAGAAGAGATCTTCGGCTGACTTTTTGGGGGAATTGCTGGAGCTTCCTACAGCGACAAAGTTCCTTAAAGCCTTCGGCCTTGGCTTATCAAACCGATTTTCGATTAAATCAACTCTTTCATAGAGTTTCAAACTCGTTCAGAGTTATCAACTCATCAAAAGTTCTAAAACTTGCTTTGTAAGTTCTCTACAACGTCAAATCGTGAGGAGAAGACCACGTTCCAGTGAAACAAGACGTTCGGATCGTCAACGGAGAGCAAACTCGACGCGAGCATTCGAAGGAGACACTCCATCACCACCGTGAAGAACCCAGACCTAAACAAAGGGGAGAATCCAGATCAATTCTCCTCTCTTTTGTAATCAGGAATTCAATTGTAATCGAGAGTTGAGAGGGTTGTAGTCATTCTTTTTCTAAACAGTTAGAGAGAATAAAATCAAATGCAATTCTTTCATCAGTTTCTTATTACAAAATTTCCAACCAACAGACCCCTCCAACTTTTCCCCATGTATTGCAGCCCTAACTTACAGATCTATATGATTCAGTCCTCTTTTCATGTAATTCTCATGTCAACTAAGTACAAAGAGAGAGAAATAAATATAAAAATCCAAAATACTCTCTTACTCCTCTCTCTTCCTTCTCTCCATATCTAAATCTTGCCCTCCTTCCTCCTCTCCTCTCCTCCTCTCTCCTAACCCATTTACTTTCTCCTCTCTCTCTCTTTCTCCTTTTTTCTCCCAGACACCGACATCCCCTCCGCTACCGCCGACCTTGCGTGCACGCCCCCCCCGGCTATATTGTTTGTTTCTTTTCTCCCACTAAGTTTCCCCAATCTCTCTTTCTTTCCCTCAAAACTTAAAAAACCCTAATTTTTTTCGACACTGAAGGCGAAGAGGTGGCGAAGAACATGGCGGAGAAGGCAGTGCGGAGGAGGACGAGAAGGAGCTTGATGTTGCCGCAAGTTCCTGTTAAGTTTGATTTTAGTTCATGTTAAGTTTGATTTTAGTTCATGAAATTAAATTGGACTTAACATGAATCAAATTGGACTTAACATAAACTAAATTGGACTTAACATAAAATTAGACTTAAAAACAAGTTGAATTAGACTTAACATATTTTAAATTAGACTTAACAGGAATTAGATTGGACTTAACATAAAATTAAATTGGATTTAACATAAAATTAGACTTAAAACAAGTTAAATTAGACTTAACATGATTTAGATTAGGTATTTTTTTAGTTTTGGGGGGAAAGAAAGTGAGATATGGGAAACTTAGTGGGAGAAAAGGAACGAACAATATGGCCGGAGCGTGCACGCAAAGTCGACAGTGGAGGAGGGGGATGTCAGCATCTGAGAGAAAAAGGGGGGAGAGAGAGAGAGAGAGAGAGAGAGAGAGAGAGAGAGGAAGTAAATGAGTTAGGAGAGAGGAGGAAAGTCACGAGCCCTAAACCTATGTTCCTTTCATCTCCATTCTGTCGGGTACGACTTCGCTCCAGCAACCATTCCATCGGTTACGCTTTCGCTCTGGGAACGCCGTCCCAATGTCTTAATTCATCAATTGTCAAAAATGATTATTATTATCCTCATCATCACCGCACCCCCTCTGCTATCATCTCCTCACTTCTCAAATTTTAGGCAACGGGAAGGTTCACGAAGGAAAGTAATTGACGAAGGTATGATTTAATTTTGCTTATGATTGTTAGCATTAGCTATGATATTTGCATATGTGAATGTTCTTACATTTTCTAATTTATTTTGGCTAGGAGTTGGAGTTAATTAGGCTTCATCAGGCTTAATTAGTCAGGCTTAATTAGGCTTAATTACCATTGGGTTTGGATTTTGATCATATATGTTCTCATTGTATATGCCGGGGTCTTCGATGTACGTATAGGAAGATTATGGGTTTGCTTTTGCTCACATGTTTCAAGATGAGGTTTTTGAAATTTTCTATATTTTATATGTTCATAGCTCCAATTTCAACTTTTCTCGACGCATTTAAATAGAAAAGGACTAAGTTATGTTAATAATTATGCGTATGTTTCATAATTTCATTTAAAGATGATTGGTATCAACAAATAAATCAGGTACTTTGATTGATCAAACTTTTCAATTCTCTTCAACATTACTCAATTTACTATAATTTTAGTTATTTTTAGCGAAATCGATCAATTTTAGCCAGATCCCACCCCCCCCACCCCCACCCCCCCCCCCACCCCAGCTATTGGGTTTTGTTTGGTGACCCCTGATGGCCTTTGAGGTTGTTATCAGGTACTTTGATCGATCAAACTTTTCTGGATCAGTGCAATTCTGTTCAGCATTACTTAGTTTACTATAATTCATATATTTTTTTAGCAAAAGCATGACATTCTAACCGACTCACATTTGTCCGGAAGAGTTCCATGCATCCCATAAGCTAGGACCAAGCATATCCATAACATGTAGATAAGAAGAGAATTTGAAAATAAGAAGCAGCAGAATCACAAATGCTGAACCAAACTATGAACCAATTAGTGATGCGCGGGTAAACAAACACATAATTCAGTTATTGTTTTAGCCTGATTCATTTTTGCCCCTAACTTTTTGGTTTTGTTTGGTAACTCCTAATGAACTTTTAGGTTGTTATATATATCTAACTTCTTATAGATACTGATATGTGACAATTCAGGCATGAATTAATTAGTATTTTTAAAGATTAATCAGTGATTATACCTCCGCACGGTATTGATTTATTATGAGGATTTTTTTTTTTTGCTGCTAATTGATGATCGTTTGTTAGAATTGATCATTTATTGTTAGTTTAGCATGGAATAGAAGATATCAAGGTTCATTTAGCATATATAAGATATTATGCAGTGATCATATGTGGTAACCTAGATTCTGAGGCGATGAATTTTTGAGACCATTCGACTACATTTCTGTTGTCTTATGTAGCTCTCCTTCCTGCTAAGAGTTCGAGTAATAAAAATGTCATAACTGAATATGTTACTACATATTCAGGATTAATGTGTCATGTAAGTATTAGAATAGATTTAAAACTTTTATTATGGTTGATGTTTTAAATTTAATAAGATTTACAAATTCAAAACCTTGTTTGTTAGATTTCTAATAACTGAAGGGTTTTTAAGTTAACATTATCAAACAAGGATCCTTTATCATAATTGAGCTCTAAATTGATTTTGCTTCCATTTCAAATGAGAAACTCTGGCGGTTATTGATGACGCAATATAGTGCTAGAGAAATTTTAGAATAAGGATCACATAATGATTCTTTTTGTCAATCTAACAGGTAAAATATTCATAGTAATTTGAATTTTATTAGTTTCCTTTTTTACATGAGTTTTTTTTTTGAAATTAGTTAGTGTATCATAACAAATTAAAAATTTATAACTAAAACTTATTAGATGTTTTTCCAATAAGAATCTCTAGGATTCTACAAAAAAAATTTACTCCCTTTATATATAGATTTGATTTATATATTTGTTACCCCAGCAAGAGTTGATAAAAGCTAAGGGGTTGTTTGGTTGCATACTTTTTGAGAAAACTTTTCTCGAAACATCTGACAATGGTAATTTTATAATTAAAAGTTTTTCAGAGATTTCTGTAAATTGTGTTTGGTTCAACAAAAAATTTACAGAAATATTTTCTATAAAATATCAAAACCTACCAAATTTTACAAAATACAATTTTCTCTCAAAATGAGAGGAAATCACCAGAAATCTGACACATACCATATTTAATTTAAAACCCCCGTCCGCCCCAGCCTTCTTTATTTTCTCGAATAGGATGTGTGTGTATACTTTTATTTTCTACTGTAGAACTACTTTGTAAGATAACATCTCGTAATGACGGTTGCTCATTGAGTTTATTTTGGATGCGAGAAAATAGGAAGTTTATTTTGTGTTTCTCATTCGATTGAACCTTGATTTTTTACAAATGCATGCAATTTCAAGATAATCACAACAAAGTTCATTTCCCTTGAATATATAAAACAATTCATGCATGTTGTCAAGCTTTGGGGCAAGTTATCAATTTTGTATTCGAGCTTGTTTAGCTCTCTATTGTTGGTTTCTTATAAGATTTAAAGATGTGAAAATTTTGTATATGTGCATAGCCATTAAAGTGATAAAGATGGTAGTTGACACTTTTCTATAAATTTGGCATATGTAACCAAACAAAAGAAAAGAAAATCTTGTTATTTTCTATGAAGTTATGAGCCATTTTTTTATTTTGAACCAAACAAGCAAAGTACAAAAAAAAAATTAGTACTTTTTTATTTCTCAAAACTTTTCCTATAATTTTTTTTAAGAAATACAAGGAAATCATATTTAGGGTGGAAAACATTTCCTATAATTTCTAGAAATTGAACCAAACACCCCCTAACTCTAGGAGAAACTTTAAGATGAATGATAATTGGACTATAATCCAATTAGTTTATTTGATAATTTGATGTGTATAATGAAAATTATCTAAATTCAATAAAGAAAGATTGGGTGGGGGCGCGCACAAACATCTTGTGTGACCACCAAAATCAAATACAAATAAGGATCAGGAGCATCAGTTGTACTCATTTTTGTACGTGTATGTGTGCGCGCGCGCACATGGGTATCTATGGAACCATATTATTGTCCTGTTTCATGGATCCTATTGCACCTTGTCTGGTACGGTATGTCTACACTGATACGTAGGTACATAGGCATGTGCGTATGCATGTAAGTTCTACAACGACCCGGATGTGACCACGACAACCAAATATTTATGTTCTGCTTTCATCTTCACCGCATGTAAGGGATAAGGGCCCACGCAGGCCTTGGCGTGACCATGGTTTAGTCTTGGGCTTCTTTTTGGACTCTGATCTGTGCCCATTTATGTTTGACAACGCCCACTTATCTGAGAAAATTCATTGAGATCTAGGCAAAAAAATGCGGCAATTCTGCTGCTTTTTACGTGATTAGGATTTTGTAAGTGGCACTCTGCTCACGACACTCAAAGTTCATAGACAATTAAGGCAGTTGCTTTGCCTTAACAACAAGTCCTTTACTATTACATCTAAGCTTAATTGCTTAACATCAAGGCATGCTACTTATGCAAGTATCTCTGCATACTTCTAATAACACTTGGTGCACAAAACTAGGGGTGGCAAATTATGACCCGACCCGACCCGTTTATAATGGATATGGGTCGAGTTACATGGGTCGGGTCATAAACGGGCCAACCCGAATTTACCCATTTATTAGGTGGGTCAATTCGGGTTGACCCGACTGACCCGTATAACAAAAATACCGACCCGAATAACAACCATCTCTAAACCCGTATAACACAAATAAGCACTAGATCCCATCACGAAGAGAAGCCCTAGATTCCATCACGAAGCTCAAGCGGCAAGCGGCCCTAGGTCCCATCACGAAGCTCGAGCGGCGAACGGCGAGTGACAGCGAGCGACGAGTGGCGGAAAACGACGAGCGGAGAGCGGCAGCAATCGACGATCGACGGCAAACGGCGAGCGGTGGCGATTGGAGAGAGGTGACTTTAGGCTGTCTAAAAATTACTACAGATGGCTTATCCCCATCAAACACCGATGATGGAAGTTATAATTTGATGGCTTTCAGAAGACTACAATTTAAAGACTTTCATGTAGATCGATGAAGGTTACAATCTGACGGCATTCACAACAATCAATGAAAGCTCTAATTCAATAGCCTTCACAATCAACATCGGGAGTTATAATCTGATGACACTCACATTTTCGAGGAGCCAAGACAAAGGTTACAAGATAACGATCTTTGCAACGCTCTAGCAAAAACGACTACAAATTGACGGTCTCTTCAAATCAAAACGCAGATATCTCCCAAACCGTAAGAAATTTGGCGAAACGGACAGAAGCAATTCGAACCCTATAGGGTGGGTTTGGTTGGCTCCATCTCATCGAGATAGTCGATTTTTATATATAATTCGTCCAATTCTGACTTACGGTTTGAAAGTTATGACATACTCTTCACAGCAAGTTATGTTCCGAAGTCCGTCTGCAAGACTGGACTTCGCCTGAACATTGGACTTAGTCTGAAACTCGCCAAGCCTGCCTGAGGTTCACCTCTACATTCCAGAGTCAAAACATAGAGTTCATCTCTGTGACAAAATGCAGAGTTTGTAGACTCAAAACGCAGAGCTCATGCAGAGCCTAACTCTGCTTTCCAGGTCCATAACGCAAAGTTCACCTCTGCGTTTTAGATTCAAAACACAACGCTGCCTCTGCGTTTCAGATTCAAAACATAGCACGGCATCTGCATTCTAGATTCAAAACACAACGCGGCCTATGCGTTCTCAGTTCTAAGCGCGGGACGACCTTTGCGTTCCCAGACGCCAACAAAGATCCCAACCCTGCGTCCCGAATCCAGGACGTGGGGTTCATGTTCGGAATGCTAGTTTTGGCATTTGACTCGCTCAAACATGAGTTGAACGGTTCCAAAACTATTTTCACGATTTGAGGGGATCATGTCCCCCACTTAGGAGAAGATTGAGGGGCGGTTACACCCCTTAATTCCCTATAAGTACCAGAAACTCAATTGAGTTCAGGGATTAGCTTTTTGCATCAAAACTGCACAAAGGAGAAGTCGGCATTCTTCGGCCATGAGCATCCTCGGCAACAGAGAATTCTTGGAGCTTTCATCTTTTGGCTTATTAACCGATTTTTTGTTCAAATTAACTCTTTTTTAAGAGTTTAAAGTCGCTCTAAGTTATCAACTCGTTCAGACTTTTAAACTTATCACGCAAGTTCTCCTTAACGTTAATCAAGAGGAATCAACCATGTTCTGGTGAAACAAGACGTTCGGATTATCAATGAGAAGCAAACTCGACGCGAGCATTCGAGGGAGGCATCTCATCGCTACCGTGAAGAACCTAGTTTTAAACAAAGGGCAGGATCTCCATCGATCTTCTTCTCTTTTGTAAATCGGGATTCCGATATAAGAAGATTATAATTTCTTTTTCTAAAGTCAATTAGAGAGAAATTGTATTAAGAGAATTATGATTAATTCTTTTTCTAAGTCTGTCAGAGAGAATAAAACAAATTCAATTCTCAATTGTCTTCTTCGAATTTTCTCATCAAACAAAAGATGACGACTCTACTGGGGATTAGCTTTTTCACCGATAAAGAAGTTATGGCGCAATCCGATACCAAGCTCACTGGAACGACTGTTGAAACTCTAATCATCAAGTTCGATCAAGCCAAATATGAGGAGTTACTCTCCTCCAGATCCCTTAGACGGAAGGCTATGCGCAAGATCCGCAAAGTTTCTAAGGAGAGTAGAGCTCCAGTTATGACCGACTCATCAAAGCACTATCTTCCCTGAGGGTTGCACTATTCATACAGTCTCCCTATTTGAAGGAGAAGACTTAGCTTTGGCTAAACTCGTCAATCGAGTTGAAGGTTCCATGCGCGTGCCTAAACAGCGGGTATCAGGTCATAAGAGTCTTATCATCACGACTAACCTGATCATTACAGATGGTGACGTCACTGAAAAAGTCTTAAAACAGGCTAAGAAGAATGCTACTTAACGAAGGAGGAGATCCTAACGACGAGCACAACTCTGAGAAAGCCGACCTCTCAACCAACACGAGCCTTGCTTTTTTGAGCCGAAATGCGATCCTCAGCTCTGCATTTCTATTTCAAAACAAGAACCTCACATTCATGATCCTAAATATGAGCCCTATATAATCCAACTAAAACGCAACCCTTAAGGGAGCGTTCCAAAATCAAAACACAGCCCTCCAGGATGCGTTTCCCAAACAGAATGCAACTCTTAGGAGTGTGTTCCAGAACCAAAACGCAGGTCTCTAGACCATGTTAATCAGCCTAAACGTAGTTCTTAGGGACGCGTTCTAACACCAAAACGCAGTCCTCCGGGACATGTTTCCCAAACAGAATGCAACTCTCAGGAGTGCATTCCAGAACCAAAACGTATGTCTCCAGACTGTGTTAATCATCCTGAACGTAGTTCTCAGGAGAGCATTCCAGAATCCAAACACATGTCTCAAGACTACATTGACCAGCCAGAATGCAGCTCACAGAGATGCGTTTCACCAGCAAAAAGCAGACATCAGTCTTGCGTTCTTCAATCTAACACGACCCTCGTGTTCCTTCTTTAGGACACGATGTGATTCGTCATGTCAGAAAATACCAACATGGATTTTAAGATCCATGTTCACTAAGAACTAGTCCTATCTACTGATGTATAGGAGTTTCCAGTTTCAACCTCACGTTCAGTGAGAAATGCTTCCCAAGTCTCTGATTTAAGGGAACTTTTATCAAGAGAAAGACCGGTGCAACAAGTCACTTATTCATGTCAATGTGAGCGGCCTATTTTTGTGATCCACTCAGAATGTCAATGTTGTGCTTCTGTACCTAGGCGATTAGTGTTCGATCGATTGACGAGCGCTGCCCGACCAAGCAAGCGACGATGTCATTACAAGAAGAAGCCTTTAAAGACCGAGTATCCTAGAGTCACTATCAATATGATCGGTAGAGAGAAGTCGACAGTCCCTAGTTCTAATGAGTCAGAAATGGATCGTTCTCTAAGCGTCAGAGAAATCACTAACGAGTTTGAAGGAATCTACCAACACACTCAGACGTGAACATGAACCATTCCCCCTATCAACTATCGGAGGTTAGCTAGAGGAACCCATTCCTATGATGAACATTCAGCCATTACGGAGTCTCGACCATCAAGTTCTTTCATTGGATATGAGAGCTTCGCCCATATGGCAAAAAATTCTGAAGATCTCTCAAAGAGGGTTGATGAGCAGGAGGCCACGCTCAAATCCTAGCAGGAGACCCTCAATGAACTCTGGATCCTGATGGCCTAAATTATCGCAGACAGAGCTAAATCTCAGAAGACAAATTTGCCACCGAGGTAAGAACTTTCCCAAAGAGGAAAATTGTCTTCATCCCGACCTCACACAAGCAAAGGAAAGGGGAAAGCGGTTGATGATGCTGCTTCTGACCAAGAAGCCCACAACCTGGAATCTTCCTCTAATGAAAGAAGAGAGACTGAGAATGAGAAGAATCTCCAGTCTATCAAAATGGAAGAATTGGAAGCCCGCCTTAATTCCATTGCTAACAGAAGCGAGCTCTAAAACGAGGGAGTTGCCAGACCCTATCCCGTCGAATGGGATGCAACCCCTTATCCTCCAAAGTTTAAGGTCCCGACGCTTCAAACTTTTGATGGCACGGGTTCACCGAATGAATATATCTATCATTTTAAGTTACAGACTAGGAATGTGATATCAAACAATGTCATACTAGCTTGATTATTCATTAGCACCCTCAAGGGGTTGTCTTTGAATGGTTCATGAAACTGTCTGCGGGATGTATCCAAAAATAGGTGAATCTAGAGAGACTCTTCTTGTCAAGATTTTTTTGAAAAGGATACAGAAGTCTCATCCATACCCTTCTCGCCACTAAGCAGAAGAAGAGGGAGTCCATCAAAGCCCTCAGCAAGAGGTTCCGAAGCATGGCTCTCCGATGTTCGTCAAGTATGACACAGTCTACCCTAGTGGAGACCTGTCGACACAACTTGCAGACCAATCTTCTAGCACAAATGAGGATTGTAGAATACCATTCTTGAAGACAACTAATCTCACAAGGTGAACATGCTCAAAAAATTATTACCATGGTCAAAGCTGAAGAACAAAGTAAGTAAAATCAACCTAAACAATGAGACCAAGCCCAATCTTCCCAATCAGAAGGGGAAGATACTACAACCACTAAAGTCAATCCTCTTTAATAGGATGGTGGGTCCACAAAAATATCAAGTTAATAATACACCTCTGATAGTCCATTCCCTCTAAATTCTCCAGTCAATCCTCTTCAATAGGATGGTAAGTCCACAAAACTATCACGTTAATATTTACCTCTTATAGTCTATCAACTTACCAATTCTCTTCAATAGGATGGTAAGTTTATAAAACTATCATGTTAGTATTTACCTCTGATAGACAAACTCTTCAAATAGCGGCCTGCTGTGGGACGTGCCTCTATTCTAATCATAGTCGTTACACTCCAATGTCACTGAACAACTTGACGAATAGTGGTCCACTAGGCAATGTTCCATGTCTACCCTTTTTTCCCTGCACTTATTCAAGAATGGGGCTTGGTTTATTTATGATCCTCTGGATTATAAGTAATAATTTTTCTAAGTTGTCATGTTAAAAAAGATGCTTCTGTCAACTGCAAAATTCTTTTCCTATTAAGTCTTAATCAAGACTAGGGGTTGGTTACTTGGAAACCACTGGATTAAGAGTAATGAATCTTTTACATCGTTGAGTTAACATTACACTTTTGACGATTATCATCCCCACGAAGTATGAATTTAGCTTGCATCACTCCTAATTTATCAAGTTAACAATACACCTCTGATAATCAACTTATCAATCCTTATCAATGGGATGATAGGTCCTTAAAATTGCTCAAATTACAATCTTCCCCAGCAAGACGCTAAGTCTTCAAAATCTTGTTCAAATCACAAGTACAAACTCTTGTCACATTAATATCATACCTCTGACAATACACTTATCAATCCTCTTTAATAGTATGATAAGTCCTTAAAGTTACTCTGATCGTAATAAATTCCTGTCATGTTAATATCACACCTTTGGCGATCAACTTATCGACTCTCTCCAATACAGTGATAAGTCCTTAAAGTTGCTCCGATCGTGATAAATTCCTATCATGTTAATATCACATATCTGACAAAATCAACTTATCGACTCTCTCCAATAGAACGGTAGATCCTCAAAGTTGCTCCGATCGTAACAAACGACTGTCACGTTAATATCACACCTCTGATAAAATTAACTTATCGACTCTCTCTAATAGAGCGATAGGTCCTCAAAGTTGCTCCGTTCGTAACAAACTCCTATCATGTTAATATTACACCTCTGACAATCAACTTGTCGAATCTCTCCAATAGAGCAATATGTCCTCAAAGTTGCTCCGATTGTAACAAACTTCTGTCACGTTAACAAAACACCTCTGACAATTAACTTATCGACTCTTTCCAATAGAGCGATAGGTCCTAAAAGTTGCTCCGATCGTAACAAATTCTTGTCATGTTAATAAAACACCTCTGACAATCAACTTATCGACTCTCTCTAATAGAGTGATAAGTCCTTAAACTTGCTCCGATCGTAACAAATTCCTATCACGTTAACTGACAATCAATTTATCGACTCTCTCCAATAAAGCAATAAGTCCTCAAAGTTGCTCTGATCATAACAAATTCCTATCATATTAATATTGTTGGCCTTCTTGTTTTGATGATGTTTAACAAACAATTTACCACTAATGTTGTTTGTCTAGTATTTGTGTTTTCCTATGTATTGTAGACAAACAACGTAGTTGGAGGATGGATGGAATAGAGCTTCAACGATCATATCCAAAGGAGGTTGGCGGAATGTCGGGTTGAAGCCTTTACAATTCAAGTTAAAGATCAAGTTCAAGCTTCATCCGTAACTTGTACCAAGTTGAGCTACAATGAAGATCAAGATTGCTTGGGTAATGTAGTTTTAGATTTTATATTATGTGTGTTATATACTCTAAGCTCAATATAATATACACACACATTTTATTGGTTTCTTCGTATATATATAGTTATATATATACACAAGTTTTGGTTTCTATCCATATATATAGTTTTATATATATACATACATAGTTTTGAGTTGTCATGTTTATAAATATGAAATCACATGTTTTATATTTATTAATGTGTTTTGGTATTTATTGCATAGAATATGCAATTTTATGAAAATATTGTATTCTTAGTTTTTGGACTTAACAATAATCATATACATACTTTATTAAGTCTATATAATCATTGTGCAAAGTTTCAAAATATGGTTTAGCCAAAATGTCGAAATTCACATGTTTACATTTTCGTGTTTTGGACTATTTTGCAAAATGATGATTTTTCACAAATGGAAAATGCAATTTGGAAAATTCTTTTTGTAACATGTTTGTTATCATGTTTATATATATTTCCTAAAGTTTCATTATTTTTGGACTTCATTTGTTATTTTTAACAATTTTCCAAAAGTCAAAAATCTGTTTAAACCTGTTTTTTCTGCTGTGCCAGTCTTCGGTCGACCGCACCGGTCGACCACTCATCTGATCCTTCGACAGAATGCAACAGAGAGTTGGTCGGTCGACCGGTCCGGTCGACCGAAAGCTCCATCGGTCGACCGCCAAAATTTCCGGTCGACCGACAAAAGAGCCGTTGGCTCCTAACGGCTATTTCTGAGCTGTTTTCTGGGGGCTGTTTTGTCATTTGGTTTGGGGGTTTTTGTTGAGATCTTGAGTGGGTATAAATACCCCATTGCTGATCTCTTCTTTGACTAATGAAAAGAAGTTTTTAACAAGGGTTTTAAAAAGAGTTTAAGTGTGGTTTTACTGGTTGTTTAAAGTTTGGGTTTTGTTTACAAAGGAGGAAGCTTCACTGCAGATTGAGGGATTCTTTCTCAATCTTCTTCATCATCTTCTTTGTGTTTTAGAGAAGTTTTTCTAAACTCAAATTCTAGCTTTACATTTATATACTTGTTTGATTATCATTGCTCTTAAGCTAGATTTTATTTGAGTTTAGTTGAATTGATTTTATTTACTCATTGTTACGTACACCCACATTGAGCTTTTAGTATTTACATACATAGTATAGTTGGGTGGTGAGAGATTGTAACTTTGAGTTGTGCTTTCATTGTGTTCTCATCCATAGTTGAGAACAATCAATTATTGTATTGTGTTTAATTGTGAGATCACTTTGTAATACACTTGTACACCGAGTGAGGAGTGTGTGGTGAGAGTCGGGGATCATTCCAAGAGGAGTGGTGTCAGTTGACGAGCCTAGGGAGAGGTTGTAACCGAGCACTTGAGGGAGACACGGCTAGGTCCAACACTTGTGAGGGTGTAGAGTGTGATTGCAAGAGTGTCAATTGTAAAGTTTTCAGTTAGCTAGAAAACCGAGTGTGAGGTGTAAACGTTATTCGGGTGAACATAGAAAACCCGGTTGTGATAGTGGAGTATCTCCTCGAGGTGAGGAGCAGGGACGTAGGTCGTGGGGACCGAACCTCGTAAACATATTCTTTGTTTGTGATTGTATTGGCGTACTTGTTTTCATATTCATATCTTACATTGCCATTGTGTATTGCTTGTTGATCATTTTGCCTATCACATTTGTAGTTAAATTGTTTACCCATTGTGTTAGTTTATATATCCTTGCATATATATTTTTATCATATAGGATATATCTCTTTGTTCATATTGCTTATCCTAGCTTACATATCTTGCTGTATTTCATACTTGCTAGGATAACTTATTAATTAGTTTAAATTGGCATTTAATCGGATTAGATTAGCATAAGACCCTAATCACCCCCCTCTAGGGTCTAACAATTGGTATCAGAGCTTGGTGCTCTTTGATTTAAGGTCTAATCACCTTGAGTTAAAGATCCAAGTTATCTTTTTGTGCTAATCTTGTTTTTGATTGCATTTGTCTTGCTTGCACATATATATTTATCATGAACATGAATTGTGCACCTTTGTTAGGCTATGAATCCAATGTTGCTCCTAAATTCATTAACTTTCCCTATGCACAATGGGCTTCTAGATTTAAACTTTTTGTGCAATCTAAAAATATTAATCTATGGGGAATTATTGATGATGCTTATATTGTACCCACTATGGAGAAATCCAAGTGGAGTAAAAATGACAAAAGATTGTTTACCATGAACAAGATTGTGTTAAAATATATGCATAATGCACTTGATTCTTCTATTTCTAACAAGCTTGTTTCTTTTGATAGTGCTTACAAATTGTGGACATTCATAGAAGCACATCATGGTAACTTGGAGGAGATCCAAAGGATTCCGGCGGATTCTTCCTCAAGTAATATTGGAGCTTCATCATGCACACGGCCACTAGGCGATAGCCCTAGTGAGGTTTGCGAGTTCGAACCCGATAATGAGTTATCTAGTGATGAACTTGCTTGTGCATCTAAGAAATTATTACATGCCTACAACAAATTGCATAAAGATTTTAATGATTTAAAATGCAAGCATGAAAATTTAGAATCCGATCATGAGAAGCTAGTATCCAAGTTTGATATCATTACTAAAGAAAATGAAAATCTTAAAGAAAACAATGATATGTTAAACTTGGAAAATAAAAAATTAACCTCATCTATTTCTAACTTATCTCATGAGAAAGAAGATGCCATGCTAGAAGTAGAATGCATTAGAAATAATTTTGATTCTTTTAAGAATAACCATACATGCTCTACTTCTATTATCAATAATGTTGTGCATAATGATGAATTGAATCTTGTTACGAAACGCACATCATGCTTAGATTCAACTTTAAACACATGCATTGGTAATCATAAGAAACTTGTGGATATGTGTGCTAAGTCTAAACCAAAATCATCTAGTCATTATGCACACATATATAGCAAAGTTTACAAGTGCTCTATTTGCGGTCGTAAAGGCCATTTAGCTAAATTTTGCTATGATGCACAAAAACATAAGAATATCAATCCTTCTTGTGCATCTCATCAAGTTTCTTCATCACATGTACACACACATGCACCTATTTCTCATCATAAGCATGCTCTTGTGTATCATTGTGATTTTTGTGATAGAGTTGGTCACTTAGCTAAGTTTTGTTTTGATTTGCAAAAAGTTTCTAAATCACAAAATATTTTAAGTAGACCAACATTATTTCAAAATGTTTCTCATTTGCAAAATAATCTTAAAAGACCATCTTTATTTGCAAATGTTCCTCGTGCACATCCACATGGTCAACATAACCAAATGCATCCTCTTCATTGCACTTATTGCAATCGAATGGGTCATTTGCATAATTATTGCTATGACCGGACCCGTGCACTAAATGCGCCCAAATGGGTTCATAACCCAATGGCTTTGAGCTTAAATGATAGGGGTCATGTCCCTAAACCTTTTGGTACCAAGAGTTCTTAGGTACCAAAACAAATTTAATTTTTAAACCAAGAATTTTAGTGTTCTTACTTTTTTCCTTTCTTGGTTTTGAAAATTATGACTTAAAATTTTTTGATTATGAAAACAAATTTTTAATTAATCAAATTTTTTGTTTTCATGGTTTGATTTTAATGAGAGGCTTGTAGTTATATACCCTCCGGGTTTATTAGGTGTTTATTCCCAAATCATGTTTACCGGATGTTAGAATGATTATATGGGTTGGAACAAGCTTAAGAGCTTGATATATTGTTGCCTCTCTTGAAATTCTTTTGTCAAAGATTTTATTTTGATTGGTTGCTTTAAATTCATTATACTTCACTTATATGATGATATTTATGTGTTTGTGCTTATGGATCATCTATTCGTGGTTTATAATGTATTCTATGAGTGGTTTGATCAAGTTCTTCATTGATCAAACATCGTTTTTGGATATAAACTTTGATTTATGATTTCTTTTGATGGATTTGTTTTCATTCGAAAACTCTTTTTGCATGATTCTCATGTTCCTCTTCTTTTGATTTCATAAACCTATTCTTATACATGGTTTTTATAATGAGACACTATCTTTATAATGTCATATCATTGTGTGTCCTCATTATATATTGTTTGTATGTGAGTGGTGTTTAGCACATCTTTTCATTTATGCTTGCTCACATGTTTTGCCATGATCTTTTATTGCATATATTCTATATGGCTTTTTGATAGGGGGAGCAATCCCTATACTTGTTTTATACTCACCTATGCTTATTGATAGGGGGAGCTTTCGCTCTCTTCATCCCTTTGTCCCCTTTTTGATGTGGTCAAAGGGGGAGAAATATTGTGAGTATATTCTTTTTTATTTATATGCATGATATATTATACTTTGTATATTCATTTCCTTTCATGCATATATCCTTTTTGTAAATTGTTTGTCATCATCAAAAAGGGGGAGATTGTTGGCCTTCTTGTTTTGATGATGTTTAACAAACAATTTACCACTAATGTTGTTTGTTTAGTATTTGTGTTTTCCTATGTATTGTAGACAAACAATGTAGTTAGAGGATGGATGGAATAGAGCTTCAACGATCATATCCAAAGGAGGTTGGCGGAATGTCGGGTTGAAGCCCTTACAATTCAAGTTAAAGATCAAGTTCAAGCTTCATCCGCAACTTGTACCAAGTTGAGCTACAATGAAGATCAAGATTACTTGGGTAATGTAGTTTTAGATTTTATATTATGTGTGTTATATACTCTAAGCTCAATATAATATACACACACATTTTATTGGTTTCTTCGTATATATATATAGTTATATATATATACACAAGTTTTGGTTTCTATGCATATATATAGTTTTATATATATACATACATAGTTTTGAGTTGTCATGTTTATAAATATGAAATCACATGTTTTATATTTATTATTGTGTTTTGGACTATTTTGCAAAATGATGATTTTTCACAAATGGGAAATGCAATTTGGAAAATTCTTTTTGTAACATGTTTGTTTTCATGTTTATATACATTTCCTAAAGTTTCATTATTTTTGGACTTCATTTGTTATTTTTAACAATTTTCCAAAAGTCAAAAATCTGTTTAAACCTGTTTTTTCTGCTGTGCCAGTCTTCGGTCGACCGCACCGGTCGACCGCTCATCTGATCCTTCGAGAGAATGCAACAGAGAGTTGGTCGGTCGACCGGTCCGGTCGACCGAAAGCTCCATCGGTCGACCGCCGAAATTTCCGGTCGACCGACAAAAGAGCCGTTGGCTCCTAACGGCTATTTCTGAGCTGTTTTCTGGGGGCTGTTTTGTCATTTGGTTTGGGGTTTTTATTGAGATCTTGAGTGGGTATAAATACCCCATTGCTGATCTCTTCTTTGACTAATGAAAAGAAGTTTTTAACAAGGGTTTTAAAAAGAGTTTAAGTGTGGTTTTACTGGTTGTTTAAAGTATGGGTTTTGTTTACAAAGGAGGAAGCTTCACTGCAGATTGAGGGATTCTTTCTCAATCTTCTTCATCATCTTCTTTGTGTTTTAGAGAAGTTTTTCTAAACTCAAACTCTAGCTTTACATTTATATACTTGTTTGATTATCATTGCTTTTAAGCTAGATTTTATTTGAGTTTAGTTGAATTGATTTTATTTACTCATTGTTACGCACACCCACATTGAGCTTTTAGTATTTATATACATAGTATAGTTGGATGGTGAGAGATTGTAACTTTGAGTTGTGCTTTCATTGTGTTCTCATCCATAGTTGAGAACAATCAATTATTGTATTGTGTTTAATTGTGAGATCACTTTGTAATACACTTGTACACCGAGTGAGGAGTGTGAGGTGAGAGTTGGGGATCGTTCCAAGAGGAGTGGCGTCGGTTGACGAGCCTAGGGAGAGGTTGTAACCGAGCACTTGAGGGAGACACGGCTAGGTCCAACACTTGTGAGGGTGTAGAGTGTGATTGCAAGAGTGTCAATTGTAAAGTTTTCGGTTAGCTAGAAAACCGAGTGTGAGGTGTAAACGTTATTCGGGTGAACGTAGAAAATCCGGTTGTGATAGTGGAGTATCTCCTCGAGGTGAGGAGCGGGGACGTAGGTCGTGGGGACTGAACCTCGTAAACATATTCTTTGTTTGTGATTGCATTGGCGCACTTGTTTTCATATTCATATCTTACATCGCCATTGTGTATTGCTTGTTGATCATTTTGCCCTATCATATTTGTAGTTAAATTGTTTACCCATTGTGTTAGTTTATATATCCTTGCATATATATTTTTATCATATAGGATATATCTCTTTGTTCATATTGCTTATCCTAGCTTACATATCTTGCTGTATTTCATACTTGCTAGGATAACTTATTAATTAGTTTAAATTGGCATTTAATCGGATTAGATTAGCATAAGACCCTAATCACCCCCCTCTAGGGTCTAACAAATATCACACCTCTGACAATCAACTTATCGACTCTCTCTAATAGAGCGATAAGTCCTCAAAGTTACTCCGATCACAACAAATTCTTGTCACGTTAACATTACACCTCTGACAATCAACTTATTGACTCTCTCCAATAGAACGATAAGTCCTTAAAGTTGCTCCAATCACAATAAATACCCGTCAAGTTAATATCACACCTCTAACGACCAAATCAACTTATCGATTCTCTTTAATAGAGCGATAGACTCATAAAGTACTATTAAGTTAACATCACACTTCTAATAGTCAAACCCCCAATGAACTTGTTAATCATTTTTTAATAAAAATAGCAAGTTTTCATTTTCTAGAATTATCCAAGTGATAATGAAGAAAATTTTTGAATTTCACTCTAAATAAAAATTCATCCCAAGTTAATACTACACTTCTGGTACTTCTAACTTTCTTTTAATGTTTCAAGTAAAAACATACACAGGAAGAAACAGTGACAAAGCTTACGTATTTATTATTGTATTACCTGCTTGCGTCTGCTATACCATTACTTGTAATTTAGTATTGTATTACCTAGATGTGATGATGATAGATGCATGCAATATTTGTATAAGACTCTTTTGAAGTCTGATGTTCACATATATATTTTTGCATATATTTATTCTCTCATATTTTTTTATATTTAGGAATTCGACTCGTTTGAAACCCAAGAAATTATTAGTTCTCAAAAGACCCAATTAGAACTTTATTTGGATGAACCAAGACTTGACCGTGGTGCTCAAGTGACATTCTTTTATTTTTGAAGACTAATGCACATAGATATCATGAGATCTCTCTATTAGCATGGGACATAATGGTGGTGTGGTGCCTCAGGGTTCACATAAGGCTACAGTCCAAGGAGAAACCCGGATTGTCAAACCTGTCAAGCACCAAACATCATGCTACAAAATGTTTTACCATTACAGTCACTATCTCTCTAGTGGAATCAACAAATAGGTGATGGTACAAAACAAGTAAATAATAGAAGTAGTAAAAAATCAGATATGCACAGAAGAAATATATCAATAAATGAGCCCAACTGAAATAGAATAAAAATATCTTTGAGTCTGAAATACATCTCAATACAATGAGTCAAATGAAACCTCACTAGGGCACTCAGCCTCTACAAAATAAATACAACTCTAAAGTCTAAACAATAAACATAACTATACAGTGGAGCTTCAGCTACTAAGACTGTGCGTCGGCAACTATGCTAGAACTCCGTCATCCTACGGCTATCCGAAACTCTGATCCGCCTGAAAGAGACAATTTAAACAAAAAATAATAACAAGAGCGTCAGAGCGTTACAACAAGATCATCTCCATCTGCCCCTAGGGGAAGAGCTGCTAGATGAAGTGGAGGTTCTATCTATTAAGCATAGTCTACCTATATTATTTTTTTCGTATCTAATAGAGTTAATATTTAGATTCCTACAAGACGAGACATAGTATGTTGAGCGAAATAATCTAAATAAGAAAACCCTCATATATATACCATATGTCTCAAATTGTAGATCGCTAAATACCAATTCTAACTCTATGAATAAAAACAACACTTAAAAGAAATACTCCAAGCATCAACATATAGAACCAATGTCAAAATGTCGAACTACTTTTCAAGTAGTTGGCACAATAATAAGAGAATATCATCCAACTCAAAAATCATCATAAGCAATATCCTGTATGCCACAAATCAAAGAATGTACCCTACTCATGGGTAATCTAACATGAGAGCAACTACAACTGATAATACATTTATGTGAACATCTCCTTGTGCAATAGCGATACTCTTGTAATACTATTATTCAAACGTTCTGTGGCAATAGGTTTATGTTCAATACATGGACTGCAAAAGTTTAAAGTCCAACAAGAAGACTTCAATGGTTTATAGTCCAACACAAGGACTTCAACTACTATATGTTAAATAAAAACAACTCAGATAAATGTCCAACCTATGGACTCCATATGATAAATGCCCAACACATGGACTGTAACAGGTAAAAGCCCAACACATGGGCTATAACAGGTAAAAGCCCAGCACATGGACTGTAATAGGTAAATGTTCAACACGTGGACTATATGATTAAGGTCCAACACATTTTATCAAGCAAGGAGGGAACTTCTCGTGTGTATGATGACACATTTGATCAAGATTGTATTGATATCTTGAGGGTAATTTCTTTCTCAAGTAATTAATATATATCTTAGTTTTATTGTTTTTGCATGTATTTATATCTTGTAGTGGAGGCTCTTTCTATTAAGCATACTCTACCTATATTATTTTTCCCGTATCTAATAGAGTTAATATTTAGACACCTACAAGACGAGACGTAGTACGTCGAGTGAAATAATCCAAATAAGGAAACCCTCATATATATATATATCATATATCTCAAATTGTAGATCCTTAAATACGAATTTCAACTCTATGAATAAAAACAACACTAAAAAAATACTCCAAGCCTCAACCATATAGAACCAATGTCAAAATCTTGAACTACTTCTCAAGTAGTTGGCGTAATAATAAGAGAATATCATCCAACTAAAAAATCACCATAGGTCATATCCTGTATGTCACAAATCAAAGAATGTACCCTACTCATGGGTAATCTAACATGTGAGTAAGTACAACTGATAATACATATGTGTATATCTTCTAGCGATACTCTTGTAATACTCTTACTCAAACATTCTGCGGCAATAGGTTTATTTTCAATACATGCACTGCAAAAGCTTATAGTCCAACATGAAGACTTCAATAGTTTATAGTCCAACACAAGAACTTCAACTACTATATGTTAAATAAAAACAACTCAGATAAATATCCAACACATGGACTGCATATGATAAATGCCCAATACATGGACTGTAACAGGTAAAAGCCATACACATGAACTGTAACAGGTAAAAACCTAACACATGGACTGTAATTGGTAAATATCCAATACATGGACTATATGATTAAGGTCCAACACATGGACTGAAATGGGTAAATGTCCAACACATGGACTATATGATTAAGGTCCAACACATGGACTGAAATGAGTAAATGTCCAACACATGGGCCGCAATAGATAAATGTCCAACGCATGGACTGCATACGATTAATATCATGCAATGAACAGATACAAGTAAAAGCATATATACTATTCACTCTTATACCCCAGTGAATAAATCTAAGATTCATATCCGTAGTCAACTCATGTACATAAATCTTAGATATTAAACAACACTTAAGCATTGTATTATAACAATACAAGATCGAGAAACTCTCTTGAAAACCAAAACAAAGCCAAACAAACATGCACAAGCTAACGACTGAGTGGCGGTCGACCACACATGTACGGCGGTCGACCGTGACGGATTCCAGGGCTAACCTAAGCCTCTGTCCTGCACACGGTCGACCGTCGCTCACATCGCGGTCGATCGCACCCGAAAATTTCAGAACGTACAGGCTTCTACACAGTGTTGAGTTCATGCCGACTTTGTGATTCAAACATGTTTAAAACATACTGAAACAAATATAAAATATATAACAATACTTAAACTTTGATAATCACTTGCTGAAATTATCTTGAATATAAATCAAACTCTTGTGTTAATCTAATTAGGGTTTTTCAACCTAATTAACCAAATTCTTCAATTTAAAGCATGAACTTTTAACATATTAAACATAAGCATGATTGTCAAACATCTCAGAAAGATATACATTCATTAAATTATATTTTTTAACACTTAGGTATCATAAACCTAGGGTTTTCTCATCTTTAATCCACATGTAAACTCAATTAAATATCAAATTAGGGTTTGAACATGATTAGAACATGATTAACAAGATAAAAATAAAATTAAGAACAACTCTAATAATTATGATCATGTTTCTATTATAAATAGCAAGAAAACATGTAGATCTAACATTTGTTTCAGATCTAACAAAAAAATCTAATCTTTTTTACATTAGATTAAAATCTAAGCATGTAAACACAAATTAAACTTCTAAGCTAGTTATTTAACTATATGGGGATGGATTTGGATGCAAGTGATCTTGCCTTTGCACATGAACGAGCCTCTGAAATGAATAGCAAATGATCTCTCGGAACTAAACATCATAATTCCTCGCCTTTCCTTCGACAAACACCCCGAGATCTCTCCCAAAACTCATAATTAGGGTTAGGGTTTGAGGAGGAAGGTTGCTGGTGTTAATCTCCTATGAAAGAGGGTTAAAAGAGCTTTAAAATGAGTATATATACATAGAGTAACAACTGAGTTCAGTATAAACAAAACGAACCTGGCAGAAATAGATTCGCTCAGCGGTCGATCGCCACGGTCGACTGCGTAGGTTTCTGGGCCGTTCTCAGACTCGAGTTTGGTAAAAAGGCTATAAATTTCTCATCCAATTTCGGAATGAGGTGATCTAAGATTTATTAGAAATCTATTGAAGAGACCTACAACTTTGGTATTTTACACGTTTCCAGATTCTAACTGCATCGATGTGTAAAACATAGAAACTCTTAACTAGTCATTATTCCCAGATTTTCACTCTTTTGGCCTTTGTGCATGTTTTGTGCATTTGCACTCATATTTTTTCAAATGTACATTGAATTAATCTCAAATCAATTCTTATCATACTCAAACATCAAAATATATTATTTTCACCATATGATATATTTATCATTATTTATCACAAAATATTCAAATTTACAAGGTTTTACATTCTTCCCCCCTTAAAAGAATTTCGTCCCCGAAATTCCGCTATCGTATCTTACGAATTAATAATATGAGAAAAGCACTAAGAGGGGATAATCCAGACAATGAAACTCTCTCGTACACATCTCATATCATTAATCCCTAGATATGAATCACTAGTAATATCTATGCTTAACAATTTATAATGCAAATACTCTCACTTAACCCCTAACTAAATGGAACTAGTACGTCGGGCGAAAAATCCAAATAAGGAACCCCATATATATATATACCATGTGTTCCGAATGATTAGGAGCTAAGTGTTAATACCCCCATTCTAGCGTTAAGTATTAATATGACCATATAGAAAAATTAAAAATCATAAACATCAATAAGCTATAACCAAATCATTTTACGCATTCGAATAGGTGCGGGTAGTCAGGACTCGTATCCTCCTCGGGCTCCCAGAAGCCTCCTCAGTTCTTTTCCATCTCTATTGAACTTTAACTAAGGTATTACTTTCTTTCTAAGCCTCTCATCCTCTCTAGTAAGAACACAACTCGTGATCTCCATGGTAGTTAAACCTATCTAAAACTCAAATTTTTGGTGCATCAATCACCCTCTGCTGCTCCTTGTCGCGCAAATGCTTCTTAATCATCAAAACATGGAAAATATCGTGTATACTCGACATCGATGCTAAAAGATATATCTGATACGAAATGGCTCCAAAATGTTCAACACTTATGAACGGACCAATATACCTTAGGGTAAACTTTCCCCATCTACCGAGTCATTGAACTCATCTGCGGTATTTTCAATAAGACATAGTCTCTAATCCAGAACTCTAACGGTTATTGTCTCTGGTCTGCGTAACTCTTCCAACGACTATGTGCTACAAGAATGTTTTCCCGAATCTCTGCTACCTTCCCTATAGTCTGCCTCACAAGCTCCTATCTAAGTAATAAACTTTCTTGTAATTCTACCTAATGAATAAGCAATTTATAATGCCTCTAATCTCGACTATCTGCTATGCCCGTAATGCCAATAGCGGATGCTACTCATGTTCTACCTCCGTTCTCGAAAAGATAAGGATGTCGTCGATAAAACGACTACGAACTGATACTAACATGGATGGAAAACCTAATTCATCAAATCCATGAATATCACGGGCGCATTAGTTAGCCCAAATGGCATGACAAGAACTCAAAAGACTCATATCAAGTCAGAAAATACGGTTTTAGAAATATTCATTTACCGTACTCACAACTAAAAATAACTAGAACGAAGATCAATTTTCGAGAAATGTTGCGCTCCCCGTAGCTAGTCAAGCAAGTCATAAATCCTCGATAGTGGATACCTAATCCGGATAGTGACTTGCTCAACTCACGATAATCTATACATAATGCATGTTACCGTCCTTCTTCTCCACGAAGAAGGCCGGTGCTCCCATAAAAAAATGACTCCTGACAATAAAACCCAGAGTTAACAACTCATCTAGCTTAGTCTGTAGCTCCCTCATCTTAGCGGGTGCCATATGATATGATAGGGTACTCGGAATATCGGTATGGTGCCTGCTGCAACTCGATGCAGAGAAATAACCTCTCTCACTGGATAAAACATATGTATGTCTTGAAAGACATCCTGATATTCTGAGACAACTCCGGTCTTGCTCAAAACTACACCTCGATCCCGTATCATCACCTTCTCAACGTATGCCAGAAATGACTCTGCATTCTAGTTACCTTATGAGGTTGCTACTATCTATACAATCCCAACGAATGCTTACAAGCGTACTGTTTTAGCAAAACAGTCAATACTAATATTGTAGGATGATAACTATTTCATACCAAAAATAACGTCAAAATCCGACATCCACAAAATGACCAGGTCAAAGATAAACTCAAACTCATCTATACTGATGACACATCTCATACATATACTCTCTAATAGGGACACCTCCCCTAGAGGAGTAGAAATTGATAATAGAACATCTAATGGATGTATAACTAACTGAAGCCTATATATAAAGGTATAAAATATGAAAGAATACAAAGTTTCTAAATCAAACAAGATTCGAGCTGGATAAGAATTTACTATAAAAACTCCGCTCGCACTATGCTCACGTTGTATGACTACATAAACGCTACTGGTGGTCGGCACCTGTTGTTCTCCTGGTTGTGAAACACATGGGTCCATCTGACAATGATGAATACTCTGAATAGCTTAATTCTGGCCTATAGGCCTCTAAATCCTCGGAATAACCAATAGTATATCTATCCTCTGATGTTGGCCGTAACTGTGGCCCTAAGACTATTGACCCTGACCTCTGTTATGCTGGTCTCCTACTGGTGTACCACGATAATCCTTCACTCTATGTTTGATCTTGTTACAATTGTATTATGTATCCCGAATCCTGCGTTACTATGTCGCTATCGAACCATGTTGTGCTCTCTTCTTATAATGTCTTTGTTGCTGATGGTAAAAATTCTTACCCCGCTGTTGTGTCCTCTAGATCCCACAATAGGTCTCTTGCCCTTGTCATTTCCATCATGCTAGTCTTGATTTCATAATTAACTATAGGCATATCTCACTATTTTAATCGAACTAGCTCTAACTGCTTGTCGAAGAAGTAAACAAAATTTTTCCAAATAAGTGATATTCATTATCCCAGAAAAAATATGAAATCGTAGCTATCCTTTGCTGCTATTCCCCGGTGATGTCCTCTATGCTAAATATTTTTAACCTCTGGTTTGGTACTGAGTCTACGTTAAGAAATTTTTACATATTCCTTTTTATTTATAAGCTACACATGAATCCAGTGTGCCTTGCACTATGACGTTCTCAGTGTCTGATATCTTTACTATTCTTACAGAGCTAAGTCTCCTGCTCTGTGGTTCTATCAATAGTTGGTTATGATGATGATAAAATCATAGGTATTACCTCTTCAATAGGCATGACTGGTATAATTAGTGGTGCAACTCCAGAAAATGATACTATTAGCGAAAACGGATGTGCCTCTCGCTCCTCGAGTGTTACAAAATCATACTACAAACGGTGTCATAAAGTCGATGTAGGCTGTCTAAAAATCACAATAGAAAGCTTATCCCCTATCAAACACCGATGATGGAAGTTACAATCTGACGACTTCCAGAAGGTTATAATTTGAAAACTTTCACGTAGATCGCTGAAGGTTACAATCTGACGACCTTCACGACAACCGATGAAAGCTCTAGTTCAACGGCCTTCACAATCAACATCGGGAGTTACAATCTGACGACTCTCATATTCTTAAGGAGCCAAGACGAAGATTACAAGACAATGATCTTTGCAACACTATGACAAAAGAGATTACTTGGTGATAATCTCTTCAAGTCAAAACGCCAGGGTCGAACCAGCATTACAATGTCAAAACGCCAGGG
>BQKN01058059.1:0-11848 GCA_022839385.1 Asparagus kiusianus | reverse complement strand
GCGCCGGAACAACTTCGGTTATTCGACAAAGCACCGGATAAACCTAAAATCGAAGGAGCTAAGAGTTGAAGCTAACCACGGGTCCTTTCTGCCGACTGAAGGCCGGACCAATCATATCCAAAGTATTCCGGTCTCTTCTATAAAAGAAATGAGTCCGGAATACTTTGGAGGGGGTATCTGTAGGCATCAAAAATCACCGATAGGTCCCCACAAACAACTCAGTGTTAAACAAATGACGATGAACGTCACTACCCGGTTCACAGGGGTTCGGTTAACAATGGTGAACGATTGAAGTGAATCGACGAACAACGAAGGCACGGGCTAAATCAAGGGCCCCGCAATGTTTACAAAGAGAACAACGTCCTTTGTGAATCATTCATCCTACAGATGATCCGATCACCATATCTTGTAGAACTCCTCGACGGGCTTCCAACGCACCCGGAATCAGTCAAATCCAAGTCTGGATGAAAGCACTACAGCGAAAACAATCAAAACACCGCGGAGCGTCCCGGATAACACGAAACACCCCCAAGGGTGTCTCAGAAAATCCGAGACACCCCAAGGAGCCCTGCTGGAGCTTGGAGCAAGGTCTGAATTTTGAAGCGGCGAAGCCCTGCCGGAGCGAGGAGTGAGAGTTCTTCACCAACCCTTCATTCACCCCCTTCTTTTTCCTTAGTGTTGCTCCTTAGCGGTGACACTAAGAAGAGCTAGTGTCTCGTTTTAGCCGAGATATACGCTTTAAAACTTCTAGATCTCACGTGGATCGACGAAGTCCTGTTTCTATATCCCTTCGCGGATAGACGAAACTCTGCCGGATTCTTCCGGAACGGATCTGATTGACTGGCGGTCCACGGATATCAACATCCCCGTCACAGGCAAAAGACCCACGCAAGCGAGACCGCACCAAAACGGGATCTCGTGTTTATTTTCGATAAAGTTGTAATCTTTGTTTTATTGCACAAGTAGATCTTATAAAAAGATCGACTTTTCATTTGATTTTGTTGTAACGCTTGAAGTTGTAACAGATCTCAAAGCAATGAAAACAGCAACTTTTCCCGAAAATAAGCTGGCGACCACAGTGGGAGCCGCCGATCTCGCCGCCGAGATCGTCGTGACGCAACCGGCCTTCAAGATCCGGGTGAATGAAGAGATCGAATATGAGTTCGATCAGCAGAAGTTCGAAGAGTACCTCTCTTCCTCCTCCTCCAGATCCGCCTCTCCGAATAGGCGCGGGAAGACTCAATCTCCCAAAAGGGCTCGTGGGATCTCCAACTCCTCAATCCAAGATCCCGCCGCTGCAGCACTCGTACCACACAACGTCCCCGCGTCGTTCAGTGTGGTCGAGGCTACAGATCTGGCTCTCCCGTCTGCCACAAAGGTGATTGATGATGCAACTCCAGCTCCATCAAAGAGGGCTCGCCAAAGACGGCGTCAACGCCTCGCCCTACAACAAGCCAAAGCTGCTGAATCGTTGGATGGGATCCGCTACAATGATGATCTAAAGTCTAGGTACCGTCGAGAACAACAACGGCAAACAACCAACCTCCCCTCCAAAACAGAAGCAAGTGAGTGGATCCGCGTTAAGAGGAACCGCTCCACGCTCGAGGAGCGAATCAAAAAGCGCCGCGCCTTGCTTGCGCATGCCCGAGCCCTGTTGCAAAAGGCGGAGGGAATGCAGAAAGAAGAGGTGGTCAAGAGCCCGTCTACAAGCAAGTGGGTTTGGTTGCCAAAGCCAAAACCAGCACCTCAAACACAAGAAGGTGGAGTTGCTGCCCGAGTTCCTTCAAAACCAGATCCGGCGCCTTCAACGGAGCCAGGTAAAAAAGGGGATCCTGCAAAACCCAGGGTTCCTTTGAATGGTCGCCTCGGTCCCTTACCGGAGAATCGAGGTAGAGTACCTGTCAAGGAAAGACTGGGACCATTGAAAGGTCCCCAAGTGATAAATCAGACCGGGGGTCGAGTTAATCCCCCCAAGAAAGATGATAAAGGGAAAGCCCCTATCACCGACCGCACCGGGTTGCGAGTCGAAGTAAAAGAGCCCGTTCAGTTTCTACGCTCACAAAAGCGTAAACTTGAACGGGCCACTTTTGAAAAATCTAACAAAGCGTTGCATCCCCGAAGGGAAGCACACTCATCTAAGGATGAGGGTGTTATACCGGGAAACACATACCAACATTCTGTAGGTTACTCCAGCTACCAAACTGATGAGTTGTACTACAGAGCTGGGGGTATGGAAAAGTCCCGGAAGAGATATGTGCAGGACATGGAGTCTCGCTGCCCGTGCGCCAACATAATCAAGGCGGTGCTATCTGAATGCTGCTGTGCTCAAGCCCCGAGGAGAGTCTCGGTGTTCGAAAGAATTTCCACACCGAAACGCTTCCACAAGAAGAAATTCATCCGCCAAGAAGACGAATATCCAAGAGTGTCGGTTAACATGACCGGCAGAGGAGGATAAACACAATACTTCGGTATAGATCAGCTTGCCAAGGTATCCCGATGCATGACGCGGTTGCCACCAGGAACCAGGGGCCAGAAGAATTACCAAAGGGTACAAATGGGGCTCTCTTTAGAAGAAGAGGAATCAGATGCTGATTCGGATTCTTGCTCTGCTGTTGCATCCGATGACACGGCTTCGAGTGCAGGCCAACCTTATGAATCGCTCATGATCAGCGCTGAACAAGTGTCTAAGATACTTGAAGAGGCTCTGTCTAAGCAGAAGGAGAGCTTCAAGTTTGAAATGGAGATGGCCATGCAGCGAATGAGGGAGATGCACGACCAACAAATTGCGGCGCTGACGGTTCACCAAGCAGAGCCTAATCAACGCAATCAAGATGAGAATGAGCGGGAAGGAGATAACGTCAATATCCCTCCCGTCAACAACGACAACGGGGGCGGTCCCGCGAATGATAATGCTAAAGAGGACCACGTCACCTCTCCTCAAAGCCACTCGAAGGCAGATACGAGTGAGGACAAGAAGATGAAGGACCTGGAGAGCAAAATCAACGCGTTGATGAATGCTCAAGAGGTGAAAAGGTCTGGTATACCCTGCCCCTACCCAAGGGAGTGGGAATCGATCCCATATCCGGCAAAGTTTAATCTGATTAACTTTACGCCGTTTGATGGGAAGGGTTCCCCTACCTAACACTTAATCTATTTTAAGTCTCATTTAGGAATCATTTCCGGAAATGAGCCCCTTATGGTGCGGTCATTCGTCGGCACTCTTCGCGGAGCTGCCTTCGATTGGTATCACCGTCTCAAGCCCGGGAGCATCAGCAGTTGGGACGACATGGAGGATATGTTCTTAACGAATTTCTTCGATGATGACACCAAAATTTCGATCGGCACGCTGTTCGACGAAAAGCAGAAGAACGGCGAGACGGTCGAAAACTTCGTGAAGAGATTCCGAAACAAAGCAATGAATTGCAGGGATCCAGTCAGCGAAGATTTCATCCTCGAAACTTTCCACAACAACCTGACGCACGACATTCTTGAAGCCATGGGAATGGCGCCGCCAAAGACCTGGAAAGACCTGAAGGTTCGGGGAGAAAGAGCCGAGCGATTCCTCAAGAGGAAGAAGGCTGAAAGAGGGCAGATCACAGGCAACGCTCCACAGCAAAACTTTGTCCCCAAGGGCAAAGGAAAGGCGCATGCGAATGCTGTGGACGCAAACCAAATATTTGAGGTGCAAGCACAGCCGCAACAGCAGCAGCAGAAGGCGCCTCAACAATCCAGGTGGCAACAACACCCCCAGAAGCAGAAGGCCGCGGAGCCGAGGTTCCCGAAGGTCTACTCATTCAAGGAGGATGAAGTCCCCGGTATTTTCAAATACCTAGTCGAGAACAACAAGATCAAGTTGCCTCCGATTCAGGATCAAGAAGATGCCAAGAGGGTCAACGATCCGAAATACTGCGCATTCCACCAAGCGGTGCACCATCCTACCAAGGTATGCTACGCTCTTAAAGATAAAATCCAGGCCCTAATCGATGTTGGGGTTATCACTATGAAGCAACCCAAAGAGAAGAAGGTGGGTGCAAATGCAGTATCTATTAGCTTTGGGTCTGTTCCCTCGAGTTGGTTCCAACACGAGCCGGTGATCAATGCGGCGGTAAAGATGGTGAACGATGATCCGCACCAACAGCGCCAAAAAGGGCTCGTGCCACACACGGCCCCGAACAGCGAGATTCTGTGGGTTCATCCGGACTTGATCACAGATGAACAGTGGACCGGGACCTCTTCCAAAAAGAAGAAGTCAAAGAGAAAGGGGAAATCCTGTTATGGAACTTTTGCAATTCCAGGAGAGGAGGACGACAGGATTCTGACCTTCCCGCTGTCCGAGGATGAGCAAGAGGCCTTTGCAACCCGAAGCGGGAACGAATACCACTACAAGTACCCAGATGCTTCCGAGCTATTGGGCACCAGAACCCCTCCTTCCAAGATGCTGGCAGAACTGGGGATTGCAGCAATTCCCCCAACACCTGCAGCTACGGAGAAAGTTCAGCAGAAGGAGAAAGGGAAGGAGCCTGTACGCCAAGAAGTCCAAAACTCGAGGCATTCTCGATTCAATCATCTGATTGGGAGAGACAAACCGGGAAATACGAGCTCTCCACCCTATTTCGACATCATGGCGCAGTTGGCCAACATCCCGGCTCGGATAACCTTATACGAGTTGTTGCGCCTTTCGAAGGACACAAGGAAAGCACTACAAGAAGCCTTGAGTGATTCGGAAGCCTTCTTGACTCGAATCAAACCATCTCCTGAAGAGCCGGAGTCTTCAGTTCAACACTGCAATCTTGCGGCGAATCATTTTCCCTGCATCTCTTTCACCAAAGAAGACATGCAGACGAAGAATTCGAGGCATGATCGACCTTTGTACTTCACTGGTCACATTGGCTCCAGCGTTGTCAACCGGATCCAAGTTGATCCGGGTTCCGCTGTTAGCATCTGGCCATTCCGATTGATGCATCATCTCGGAATTCCGACTAGCAAATTAGCTTCCACTGGCACGACGATTTATGGATTCAACACCAGCTGGTCTAGGCCCTTGGGGAAGATCCGAATCAAGTGCCAGATTAGGGATTTGAGGTCGGAAGTCACTTGTTATGTGATTGACGTGGAAACATCCTATAACTTACTGTTGGGCCGACCTTGGATCCACGGTAATCTTATAGTCCCGTCAACTCTACATTAGTGCCTCAAATATGTAGACACAAACAATGAAGTCAAGACGGTGGTCGCGGATAAGCAACCGTTTAAGGGATTGGAGAATTATTTTACCGATTCCCTTTTATACGACGCTGAATCCGATACTGAACCATCGGCCCAAGGAACGGACAGCGGAGATGAAGCTGATACCGAACCTGGGTTTGATTACGATGGCGGTTTTGTTTTAAATAACATTGTACCCATTGTAATCAATCTTGATGATGATGAATCATCGGAAAATAGTTGTAATTGGCAACTTGCCGAGGAACTATCAATAAACGATGATTTAGAGTACTCGATGTGTCTTGATGATGTCACTAACGAGCTTTATGATAATCCTGATTTGTATATGCCTCTTCAGTCATTTTGCATGACGAAAAAGCAGGTACACGACTCGTGCGGAACGACGCTTGTCATCCCCGCAGGGATTGGGGGTAGAAAGGAGGTCGTCTAAGGCAAAGGAAGGAAATCTCCGATACCCGACCACTTCATGGAAGAGGAAGACGATGATGATAAACCTGCCCCACATCTGTTCAGGTACGATGCGAAAGCGCGTAATATGATGGAAAAGCAGGGATATGACTTCAAGCTCGGAGAGGGTCTTTTCTTTGGTCGAGGTCCGCGAGTTCCACCTCGAATGGCCTATGTACCAAAAGGGAAGCCCGATGATTATTACCGTCACAAAAGAGGCTTAGGCTATGTCTCCTCAGATGATGAATGTTATTGGCAAGTCATTGATGAAATTACCAACAAAGCTAGAAACGGATATTCTTCTGACTCTTCATCTTGGGATTCCGACGCTAGTCTTAGTGAAATGTTCAAAAAGCTAATGTCGAACATGGTTACGGTTGATCCAGCGACAATAGAAGAGGATGATCAGATGCCGACCTGGGAAGATCCGTGGGTTCATCACTTAAACATGCAGTACGGTGATAGGTTCGAGCAAAGAGAACCTCCTACCGAAGACCAAGTCGTCCAAGTGAATATGGGAAGCGAGAAAAATCGAAAGCCGATATTCATTAGCGATAGTCTCCTACCTGAGGAGAAAGAAGAGTTAATCTCTCTTGTCCGGGAGTACATCGATGTGTTCGCCTGGAATTATGAAGACATGCCAGGGCTCGATCCAAACGTAGCAGTGCATCATCTCAACATTAAGCCGGATGTCAAACCAGTCAAACAACAACAAAGACGGTTTCGTCCGCAAATGATGGAGGCGATCGAAGCTGAGGTTAAAAAGCTCGTCGATTCGGGATTCATCCGAGAAGAGCAACATCCATAATGGCTTGCCAATATTGTCCCGGTTCTTAAGAAGAACGGGAAGATCAGGATATGCATCGACTTCAGGGACCTCAATGCTGCTTGCCCAAAAGATGATTTTCCTCTTCCCATCACGGATGTTATCATTAACAACACGTGCGGGTTCGAGAGAATGTCTTTCATGGATGGTTTCTCTGGTTACAACCAGATAAAGATGCATCCAGATGATGAAAAGCACACCGCGTTCCGAACACCTCTTGGCGTCTTCTGCTACACAGTCATGCCCTTCGGCTTGAAGAATGCAGGTGCTACATATCAGCGAACCATGTCGAAGATTTTTCAGGAGCATCTCCGAAAGACTGTCGAATGCTACGTAGATGATCTGGTCATGAAAAGTCGTGATAAGAATGATCACATTAAAGACTTGAAGACCATGTTCGACTTGATGCGGGCCCATCAGTTGAAGATGAACCCTACTAAGTCTTTCCTCGGAATGTCCAGTGGCAAATTCCTGGGATTCGTCGTCACCACCAAAGGTATTCACATTGATCCGGATAAAGTAAAGGCGATCAATGAATTAAAACCTCCGAGAAACCTCAAAGAGCTCAGAGGACTACAAAGGCGATTGGCTTATATCCGTCGGTTCATCTCGAACCTTTCGGGGAAATGCCAACCGTTCTCCAGGCTCACAAAGAAGGGTGTGTCATTCGTATGGGATGATACTTGTCAAAAGGCGTTCGAGAGTATTAAAGAATATCTCTCGAAACCTCCCGTACTCGTTGCACCGAAATCGGGCAAACCGTTCTTGATTTATGTCAAGGCGACGAGCCACACATTAAGTGCATTGCTTGCACAAGATGACGATAACGGTCACGAGCAAGCAGTATATTATTTAAGCCGAACTATGGTGGGCGCGGAATCTCGATATCCCATGATTGAGAGAGAATGTCTCGCCTTAGTGTTCGCCATCCAGAAGATGCGGCATTACTTGGTTGGACAGACCATCTATGTTATCTCCAAAGTTAACCCAGTCCGGGTGTTCATGACTCAACCAGCTTCCATGAGTTGGCGGTTAGCAAAATGGGCCTTACTCTTGTCCCAATACGATCTGCACTTCAAACAGCAGAAGTCAGTAAAAGGGCAGGCCATCTGCGATCTCCTGGCATCTAATCCAACTACGGATACCGCCGAGATATATGACGACCTACCTGATGAAACCCACGAAGTCAACGCAACTTCGCACCAACAAGTGTGGCGTTTGTACTTCGATGGTGCTTCCCGGGCAGCTAATGTCACAAGTACTCCTGGATGTTCTAAGGTCTCCTCCGGAGTTGGAGTTGTCTTAGTTTCCCCAGGAAAACATGTGATGCCCCGAGCCTACTCATTAACTGAGCCGTGCTCGAATAATGTAGCAGAGTATAACGCACTGATTATAGGGCTCAATTTCGCCAAAGAGCTAGGGGTTGAGTATCTCGAAGCTTTCGGTGATTCTCAACTGATAGTTAAATAAGTCCAAGGGGAGTACGAAGTCCGAAGTCAGGATTTAATCCCCTATCACAAGATGGCGGTGGAACTAGCGGAATCGTTTGAAGGATTCTTCATCGAGCACGTTCCACGGTTACAGAACACCTACGCAAATGCATTAGCAGCTTTAGCTGTATCTCTGGCACAGCCTCCCGGAACAGAGCAGTTCGTTACGGTAAGAACTCACCAACTCTTAGTGCCGCTTTATGACGAAAATGACAGGGAAGAAAAGGTCCAGGAGGTGTACACAACTCATGCTGAGTTCGAACCCCGAGATTGGCGTTTCCCCATCATCGACTACGTCTTGCATGGAATCTTGCCAGAAGATGTGAAGGAGAGAGAGTCTATCCGACGAAGAGCTCCAAGATTCTACTATAATACGGAGAATCGAACGCTATATCGCAGGGGGTACGATGGGCTGCTAGCACGTTGCTTATCAACCAAAGAAGCTGAAGAAGTGCTTAGAGAGGCGCATGAAGGAGAGTGTGGCGCACACCAACCTGGTCCCAAGCTTTATGACCGCATCAGAAGAATGGGATATTTTTGGCCTTTCATGATGAGCGATGCAATCGCATACGCCCGAAAGTGTCACGCGTGTCAGATACATGCAAATTATATGCATCAACCTCCAGAGCATCTCCATCCTTCGGTAACATCATGGCCGTTCGAGACTTGGGGAATGGACATTGCTGGTCCTGTAAACCCCCATCAGTCAAAGGTGACCGGTTCATCCTGGCGATTACCGATTACTTCTCCAAATGGGCTGAAGCGGTTCCACTCAGAGAAGTTAAGACGAGCAACGTCATTGCATTCATCAAGCACCATATCATTTACAGGCATGGCGTTCCAAGACGAATCATACATGACAATGGTCCTCAATTTGTCAGCAACGCCTTCATAAGGTTCTGCGAAAAGTTCAAAATTCAGGACATCTCATCAACGGCTTATAATCCCACAGCAAACGGATTAGCTGAAGCCTTCAACAAGACTATCATAAAGCTCTTGTCTAAGCTTGTGAAAAATAACAAGTGAGATTAGGATGATAAGCTCGGTGCAGCTCTATGGGCCTATCGTACCACGGTGCGTACACCAACCGGCGCAACCCCGTATTCATTGGTGTACGGATGTGAAGCCGTTCTCCCTTTGGAAATCCAAATTCCATCTCTTCGGATCGCCCTCGCAACTCAGATGACGACCGAAGAACAGCATCAGAAGCGCCTCGAAGAACTCGAGATGCTTGATGAAAAGCGCCTGGAAGCTCAACAGCATATTGAGTTTTACCAAGCCAGGATTTCTCGAGCCTTCGACAAAAAGGTTCGACAGAGGAGTTTTAAGGAAGGGGATTTGGTCTTAACTGAAAGACATCCTATGATCCTTAACTCCAAGAAGAAAGGCAAATTTGAACCCAAATGGGAAGGACCGTTCGTAGTAGAAACAGTCTACTCGAACGGTGCATATCGCTTAGTCACCAAAGATGGTGACCGGCTTATGATACCAATAAATGGCAAATTCCTGAAAAGATACTATCCTTAGTATCTTCAGAAGATTTTGATGTACCGGGAAGTTCCCGGAAGAATACCACATCGGGGTATTCTTAGGGATAACCCGGTCGCTGTAAGAGAGATGAACAAGAAATCCATATTCGAATTCCGAATGTTCTTGTTTGTCGGACTCTAACTCTCATGAGATGAGATCTAATCATTCGATGGATTAATCTTTCCTCACAAAACTTTCATTGGTGTTTGACGATTCATAGTCTCCGCCACACAATCCCTACTTGGTCAAACCTTACTACAGTTAGGACCAAAGCCAAATTCTCCTCTCGATTCCTCCAATGAACGAGAGGTCCACAAATCGAGCGATCAAACCTTCTCACGTTTATGATCGTTCTCAAACTTTCCACTTGGTCAAACCTTCCTACAGTTAGGGCCACAACCAAAATCCCCTCTCGATTCCTCCCAGGAATGAGAGGTCCACTTTCAATTTGGACAATCAAACCTATAAAAGTTAGGGTTGTTCCACCAATCTCACTTAGTCAAGCTTATCCTAGCCAAGACTGAGACCGAGTCACTACTTTTCGATGAACGAAAAGTTGTCTTTGCTCCTTTTTCCACCAAACCTATAAAAGTTAGGGTAGAAATCGGGCTTCTTCGGATTCAAATGACTAAACCTATAAAAGGTACGGTCGTTTGAACCTCTCGGATCCTGGGGGTGGAGATCCCACCTCGAGTTTCCTTTCTTGCTGAAGATAGAATATAAAATTCTTCCTCTTCAGATTCAAATGACCAAACCTATAAAAGGTACGGTCGTTTGAACCTTTCGATTCTCGGAGTTGAGATCCCACTTCTAGTTTCATCCTTCGGATCCTGGGGGTGGAGATTCCACCCCGAGTTTCCTTTCCTGCTAAAGATAGAATATAAAATTCTTCCTCTTCAGATTCAAATGACCAATCCTATAAAAGGTAGAGTCGTTGGAACTTTCTGGATTCTGGGGGTGGAGATCCCGCCTCGAGTCTCCTTTCCAGCTGTAGATAGAATATAAAATTCTTCCTCTTCAGCATTGGGAGATAGAATATAAAATTCTTCCTCTCTCATTTTCCGATTTGTCTTTGCTTTCAGAAAAGACATAATTCACAACTTCCCAATCCGGACACGTTGTGTATGGGGAATTTTATCCCGAAGCCTAAGAAGGGATAGGTCATCGCCTAATACGCGGTGCTGGGTAGCCTATTCCCATAACAATGGCGAAGCCTATGTATTCAAAATCATAGCACTAAGTCTAAGGGAAGCAATTTTCTTAGCACAATCCTCTCCCATTTTCCCCTGTCTTTGCTTTCAGAAAAGACAAGGATAAAGTAAACGCCTAACACGCGTTGCCGGGTAGTCTATTCCCGTGAGAAAGACGAAGCCTATGTATTCAAAATCATAGCACTAAGTCTAAGAGAAGCAATTTTCTTAGCACAACGTTACATGCGGAACGGATTTAGACAATTCGCATGCTAGCCCGATTCAAACGGTAATCGGTAAAGGCACATCAAACCCGTTGAGGGCTGGGGGTTTGCCAAAAACCCCAAAGCCTATACCTAACACGTATAGCCGGTTTAGTCTTTCGTCGATTGAAAGAAGACACCAGGATCTAAACCTGAGGAATTTTATCCCAAATCCTAAGAAGGGATAAGTTATCGCCTAATACGCGGTGCGGGGTGCCCTTTTCCCTATAAGAAGCGGTGAAGTCTATGTATTCAAAGTCAGAGCATTGAGGGCTGGGGGTGTACCAAAAAGAAGCAAATGCGGAGTCTCTAGTAATAGATCAAGCCAAAAGCATACAACAACAAGTTCGTTAGCCCGAAGGCAACTGACGGTTAAGAACCTGAGACTCTAAACTAGAAAGCCTGTCCATATAGCCTTGCTCGAGTTCTGCCTGCAGGCTAGCTCGGACAGAGTCTTCGGAACTGCTTAAGACCTCCGCGGCTTCACTTTGCAGCTTCATCAATCCCTCCTGTGTCGATCCCAGCTTATCGAGCGTCCATTCACGAGAACGATCTAATCCAGCCAGGTCCTCGGCGATAATAGTGGCGGACTCTTCGGCGCGCCCCAAAGCCTCCTTCAGCCTAGCTATCTCTTCACGGGTGGAATCCAAAGAGCTGAGTAATTCGGCTCTGCAGGCGTCCTTCTTCGCCAGGGTACCCATCAGCTGTGCAACAGAATGCTCACGTGATCGAAGTCCCCTCGGGTTGAGGTCCGACAGACGCTGAAGTAACGACAGGAGTGGTCATGGAGGGTATATCAACCCCCGTGGGCAAATCAGTCGTACCACTCGGCGGAGGTGGGAAAATGCCCGAAGCTATAGCAGTATCAGGTACAAC
>BQKN01058057.1:2405-38367 GCA_022839385.1 Asparagus kiusianus | reverse complement strand
ACGTCGCTCGATGGTCCGTTTGTTGAATTGGCGTCGTCGAGCTGTATCGTGGGACCTATAGGCAATTTTATACGCCTACATTCACTATATTAACCAAAAGAGTTCAAACAAAACAGTATAAAAAGAAATGTTTTCAAAATTACAATAACTTGTAATGGCGAAGTTCATCTTCTAATTGGGAAAGCTTTGTAGCATAAGCCAATTCGAGCTCAGGTATCAGATTGGCTTTAAATTTCCTTTCATCGATGCTTTGAATTCTGGCGATCTCTTGTTCTTTGTCAGCAAAAATCTTGTCCTGAAGATTCAGCTGTTGGAGTGTATCCACCTCAGCTCGAGTTACCTCCACTAGATCAGACTCCAAAATTTCACAAGCATCCCTAGCTTTGGAAAGTTGCTCCTCTAATCGGGCTATCTCTGCTCGACGTGACTCTAAGTCACGATACAGGTCTGCTTTAATTTGCGTCTTCGTGGTAGCGCTCACCCGGAGTTGATTAATGCGAGTTCTCAACATTTGAAGCTCAGATTCAGCGGATTTTTGAGAATCGCGCCACGCCTGTAATTTCAGATCCATTTGGGAAGCAATGTACGAGGACGAGCCATTAACACGAAAGTTCTGCAACTGTTCGATATGTTGTTTAAGATCGACTAAGTAAGCGTCAATTGAGTCGGATAATTCAGCGCATCCATGTGCTCTAATTCCGGATACATGATGATCGAGAGATTTCTTGAAAGGTTCAAAGGATGAACCTTTAAGGAGAATCCGATCAACCACGATGTTTAAGAAAGTGACAAAGCTTTGGACGTCAGCGCAAATGACGACTTTGTCCGGATCTTCATCCGCCAATAAAGCTTGAATGCGATCAGACAATGATAAAGGAGCTACAAAGTGAACAGACGAAAAGAATTTAAGATATACAAGCCTGTGTATAACAGTGAACGGAAGCATATAAAGTTCGTTAGAGAATATCATAATTGAGTTACCTTGGCTTGGCAAGACTACAGCGGGTTCTACGACAACTGGGGCTTGCTCAGAAATGATACTCGGCTGTTGATCAACCACTTCAGATATTGGTTCATCTGAAACCCCTAACGACTTTGGATCCGGAGCTATAAATCCGTGGGGAACAATTTCTATGAAAGAGAAAAGGATGAATCAATATTCTACTCTATTGATTTAATTCCGAGATGCATCAAAGACGAGACGTACCAAGTTGAGCTGAAGTTACGGGAGATTGCTCTTCCACAGTGACCTTCGACCCTCCCGTTTCAGGAACAGCTGATGTTGGATCGGAAGTTACAACATGTTCAACTTCGACAATGTCAGAAGTCAGAGGAACAAAAGTTGGTGGTTCAATTACAGCTGGAGGGCCTGTCAAAAGTAGAAAACCCAGGCCTTTAGGTTGATCACATTCACCAAAGACGGTAGATGCATCAACTTCACTTGTTGGTCCTACGTCTAAAATTCTTATTTTAGTCAAAAAAAATGAGAAATGCAACTTAATTAAGGATTTAAGTCCGAAAGTACGTACCTCCTGACGTACCTACTTCAGTTGAATCAACTCGAGTAGTTGGTCCTGCAGTAGCGGAGGGAACCGGAGAGGACAGTATATCGGAGATCTTCTGATGTGCATCATCGGAAATATCAAGATCAAAATCACGTTCATCAAAATCTCCGATACCCATATTATGGGTAAGTTCTGTGTCTCTCGGTTCGTTGACAGGGATGTCTATTAAGTGGAAGGATCCGTCAATACATATGCAAGGAAGATGAAAGAATCAAAGCAAACAAAGTAAGATTACCTTCAACAACGGTTGTGAGGTCAGTGGCGCTACTACTCGCACTCACCTCCTTTAGTTTGACTAAAAGAAGATAAAGCGCACAAGTTAGCAGAAGAGGAACGCGTTCCGATTCATTTATTTTCCGAAAGTATCCTCCAAATGAGGGAGCACATATACCTGGCTCGGTGGTCGGGGAGGTCGATGCAACAATTGGAGGAATAATGTCACCCATGCTGACAGGTTCTTCACTCATCGCTCGATGTACTTGTTGAGTGAAGTTCGACTCGTCAACGTCCATTAAACCAGGAGAGGAGGGCTCTCGTATGATTTCCCCTTCTTCTGACCCAGCTACAATAACAAAAAGAATAAATGAAATTCTGGATTTAAAAAGACGAGTTGATAAAAAAAAGACAATAGAGAGAGTTTACCCCTCTCGTCAGTTGGGAAGTTTTGGGGAATCTCCTCTTCGTTTAAAGGAGAAAGTCGGCGTTGCCGATGAGCAGCCTTTTTAATCCTCTTTGACAAACGAGTATCCCCGGAAGCTTCTGAACCTTCATGGCGAAATTTGGTCCGCAGCTCAGTTCCTTGAGCAGGATGGGGTTGAACTTCAGAAGGAGCAGAAGACCGAGACCTTTTTCTACTAAGAAGCGGGGCAACGTGTTCTTCTTCTTCTTCTGTTTCTTCCTCACCCACAGGCCATCTAACAGTCATCCTGTTGGAAGACGACAAAGGAATATCCTTCTCCATTATTCGTACGCCTCTTGAAGGAACACCTGGTGATTGAGGTGAAGAAGCTCGACGGGTCCTGTGAGCCACGGGAGAGGGAGGAATATCAGTCTCCGCTTCATCTCTAGTTTCATCCTCCTCACTGGATGTTTCGAAGTCATCACTCTCTTCAGAATCAACTGCTCGTTTTCCTTTGCGGGAGGATGTGGCGGGCTCCTTTCCTTTTTTAGATATGATTCTCTGAACCACAGCTTCGGATTCTAGTTCGGAAATCTTTTTCTTCGGGACAAGAGTGTTGGCGGCTAAAACCCATCGACAATAGAGAAAAGTCAAAAGAATATCAGGCTCAGCAACATGCAAACTAAATTGAGCTCCGGTACATCCAGCAATATTCCAGAACCAAGCTCGTACTCCATCAATGAGGCCTCCGCAGTTTATCAACCACTTATTGGGATTCCCGACGTACAGTTGATCGTAGCCGAATTGTCGCGCAAAACGGCAAGGAAAATAAGGCTCGATCCTGCAAAGGTTCTTCGATCGGAAAACATTATAACCTGGTTGAATGTTCATAAGCCAATGAAAGCTACCCATGTCGAGAGAAGTCCTGTTGGCCCCAGGTATTTCCTCATCAACAAGCGTGTCGTTATATGCACCAGAAAATCGAGGGAAACATTTATAGAACTCCCAGCACTTGGCATTCTTGAATTGCCTCACCCGTTCAGTCCACGATCGGGAAGGATATAACCATTTACATCCTTCTAAGAGCTGCAATAAGGGGATGTCTGGGTTAGACACGTCGGGTGCTGACATCATATCCGCCCGATGGAGAACTAGCCACGTCATTAAGTATGTGTATGGCAGCTCAACACTCGACAAAGGAATCTTGGTTGAAGGCTCAGCACCCACTTTTGTAAAAGTAGCGGCTAGGATACGCAAGCCGCTATGAAGATCAGCAATCATGGCGGAAAGAAGAGATAACCTACCTCCGACGGCTAATTGCACGGCGGGAAAAAGAACCTCAAGAGGAAGCGCCTCGGAAGATTGATGCGGCACTACACATTTATTTAGCCATATGGCCAGATAACCAGAAAGAAGAGTCGCAGGCTTCATTCTCTTAGTGGATTGCCATAAGAAAGTGCTGAATTTTGTGCCTCTAAGAAAACCACCTTCAGACGACTCAGTTCTATAAGATTGGGCATTAATCTTCGTAATCAGCCTATTAACGTCAGAAGGAGTCAGAATCGGTGATTCACAGACAGCTTCACCGGTCGAGCTCTCGAGGTTCTGAAACAGGTAGTCGGCGAACTGTTTCAAACTGACCCGAGCGGCTTTCTTACTCTTTACTTCGATCTAGGCTATCGCTATTTGGTAGTGACAAGTCAATTCCCAGAGAATGTCATAAGCGAGAGAGCCGGCCTTCTTCATCTTCATAAGCCGACGATTGTTGGGAAAGTATTCTTGATAAGGAGTATTCCCCAATGGCAGTCCGGATACTTTCATCATTTCATGGAGCGGAAACCCTAGCTCCCCATACTTGGTAAGAAATGTATTGGTCTCCGCGATATAAGATTCGAACAAAGCAAGAAAGTGATCTACACTCACTGGAATACCATACATGCTGGCTCGGATCTGGACGTGTAACCCCAAGTTCTTTAACTCTTGATCCCAACGATTGAGTACATAGTCAGTCATCCTAGCCCACCATCTGTCCTGAAAAGAGTGAACCCATCCATAACACCTGAATTTTGGAATGGGAAGTTCTCGACCAACCCGAGCGAGCCTATTCTTTACCGTGTTGGCCCTTATCATCAGTTCATTCTGGGGCCCGCTATCTGGTCCAAATATTCCTGGGTGTAGACCACGAATATTATGCCTACTGAGGGAGCCAGGAGCGCTAATATCTTTACCAATGAATCAACAATGGATGCGCTCGTGGTCTTCTGTCAGGTGCCATGTCATTTTTCTCCGAACCGCCAAATTCCTTAACTGCAGAAGTGAATATTGTCGAGGAAATGGAGGAAGGAATAAAAAATCACCTTCGTGTTCATTCAACCAGATTTCAGGACCACGGCAAAGATTGTCTGGATCTTCTATCGAATCTCCGAACAGATAATCGGGTTTCTTCAACGGTTCGGTAGAATCACGGATTGGAGTTAAAGGAATTCACCGCTGAAAGAGGCATGAAGGGTACCGCTCTGTCCAGGGTCTTCTCTATCAGAGAAGGCTACAGAAGGAAAAGGGACTGCAAGAAAGAAATTTGAAGATAGTTGAACGACAAAGACTAAGTAGCTAAGTAGCCGCGACAGTAGTTGCTGCCGCGCATTACCGCGGCAGCACAAGCTGCCGCGCTCAGCCGCGGCAGTACGAGCTACCGCGGTAACTGAGCAACACCCCACAGTTTAAAAAAGTGAGGGTTTGAGCCAAATTTGTATCTTTAGCCGTGATACTTATCTTGATTGAACAAGATATGTATTTTGCAGCGTCAATCCTCTCGATGGAGGATGTCAACTCTTCCCGAATGCCCATCAAAGGGGGTAAACGAGGTTACACGAGCAAGAAACAGTAATTTTGAAAAGGGGAAAAGTTGAAAATTCACCTCCAAAGGAAGCAGCAGCGGCCTCCACCTCCTCTGACTCTTGAGCTGCAGATTTGCCCTTGGGAACGCGAATCTTCTTGGGAGACATGATGGGAACTGGTTCAAGAGAGAAAAAGTTAGGGTTTTGGGTGAAATTCCAAACAGAAATCAAAACAGAACTCTAAAATGCCATATATAGGTTCGGCCTTACCAAGAATCAAGGAAAATCAAACCCAAAAGAAGGAAAAGATCAAAGAAAATCTCAGATTTGAGAAGAGGATCCGAAACCCTAGATCTTGTTGGAGCCAAAAACACCCAAATATGAAGAGGTAGGAAGGGGAAAAGCCAGAAAAATCCTTTTATAGGGTTTTGGAGGAAGTTTCGAATTCAGAGAAGCGGGGAAAATGACCCGAAAAAGGCCCAACAGCGGTCTTATAACCCAACTGGCCAAGCGGCGCGCGGCACTCGACGCTGTCGCGCTAGAGCGCGGCACTCTATGTTGTCGTGCTTGAGCGCGGCAGTACATGTTGTCGCGGTAATTGGTATTATCACGGTTCATTCTGTCGCGCATACACAACGATCTCCCGGGTATCTAGATACATATAGCTCCCTCTGTACTTGGAACATATACCCGAACACTCCAATAGAGCATATGAGTATAAACTGTTTCTCCAATTCTCAACAACGGTTTCAATTCAAGACTTCGACAACAGCTACGTGATAAACGCAGCACCGGGGAAATCTTAGCTATTCTACAAAGCGCTGAATAGACTAGGAAATGGAGAAGTCAAGAAGTGAAGCCATCCGCAGACCATTCTATGCAACTTCCTCAACAAAGCACTGAAGAAATTGCAAGAAAAGCCTATCATATCCAAAGTGTCCCAGACTCTTCTCTGAAAATACCGAGTCTGAGATACTTTGGAGGGGGTATCTGTAGGCGTCAAAAAATGCTTACAGGCATCCAAATACCACTCAAAGCAAAGAGAAGACAGTGAATGCTGATCTCTCAATCAGAGGAAACAACTCAACAATGAAGAACAACATGCATACCAACACGCAGCTCATGGTGCCGCGGCTAAGGCGCGACAGTCTGTAGTGCCGCGGCTAAGGCGTGATAACCTGTAGTGCCGCGGCTAGGGCGCGGCAGCCTGTGGTGCCGCGGCTAAAGCGCGGCAGCCAAAGGTATCGCGGCTATTGGAGAGGGTTGCTGTGTCAGTTACGAGGCAGTTATACGATGGTTTCTGAAGTCCACGTGGCGACATATCAGAAATAGAACGTGTGCTGACGTGGAAAGACAGTTAAACCACGAAAAAGGCGGTTAAAGGTCGTGGGAGAGTGGTTTCAAGCACGATAAAACGTGCTGGTAACTGTCTCTTTGGCCGCGGCAGCCCATACTGCCGCGCCAATAGCCGCGACAGTGTAGACTGCAGCGGCCAAAGAGAAAACACTTGGTCAGTTATTTTATCACAGGTTCGTTGTGGTGCACTTCTACCCCTATAAATACCTCCCTAAACACGAAATAAAGGGGGAGAGTAGATTAGAGCAGAAGAGACTTGAGCTTTTGGAGATTTTGAGAAAGAAAGAGAGAATTTTCATCCTTTGACAAGTATCATTTGGTGATTCCTAGAGATCTAGCTCAGACTTGATCTTTGGAAGAGTGAACATCTTACATCGATAAGATATTCGCTTCAAATCCCTACTTCGATAAACGAAGGAAGGATCTCAAAACAACCTCACGATCTTCGAATCGGTGGTCCACGAGCCAAAGCACTCCCGGCACAGGCAAAGTCCCACAAAGCAGTGTTCGATAAACGAATTCTGTGTTATTTTCTTCAAGAGTTGTAATTTTTCTTATTTTCATTGTAATTTCTCTGTAATCAAAAGAAGATTAATGGAATCTATGATGGAAGCAACTTTTGCTGAAAACACCTATTTTAGTGAGAACGGCGAAATCGCCTACAAGAATAAAGTCGGTTCATCTCCACAATTTGAAGGAAAATCAAGGCATATAGCCGACACAGAAATGAAACCAAATACATAGGCACGAAGGCCATCCACCGCAATGATACACAGCCATAAATGAGTCAACGAATACAATACAAGGCCAACAATAATATACAAGGCCGACGATTAATTATACAAGACCGCAAATAATAATCATTTGCCGGCAAAGAGTTGCAAAGCAAATTTGTATGGAATTCTAGGCTAATACATACAAGTGCAGGTATACGAAAGTAGGATAAAATGTGATATCAATCAATGGCACGAATCAACTGAGTAATCATATGACAGAATATATTACGAGTATCAACATGGAATGAGCAAGACTATACAAGCTAGCTATGACTCGGACGTGTGCATGTTATAGTATAATAAATTCTTTTAAAATATCCATTATTATAATAACTTAAAATAAACCATTATTCAAAATAAACTATTTTTCAAAATAAACTCTTTTAAAATATTTCTCACAATAATTATTCTAAAAATATTCTTTAAAAATATTCTTTTCTTTTCTTTTTCAAAAGATCAAATAATTAATATCAATTATCAAACAATCCCACGCAAATAATAACATATCATAGTATAACATAATCAATCACAGTCTAAATTACGCATTTAATTCACAACAGATCTAGAAATTATAAAGACGAGTCAATGAGCAAGAAGGATCTTGCCTCGGGACGTCGAGGGTGTCGTAGAGGGCAGCGGTGGTTATCGGGGTGGCTGTATGGGTCACAACGGGTTTCGCGGCTCGTCGGAAAGTCAATCGGTTAGAATACAAAAGGAAAGTGTTAGTAGCGATTAGCGATATTCAAAGCGATATAACAAGAGGTAGAAAATGAACCCAAAAGAAAGAAAGATACCGTGTGATAGACAATATAAAGGGCTACACACCGGCGAAGACGGTGGCAGAAACAGAGACCGGAGGTGATCGAAAAGTGCGCGTGAAGTCGGTACAAAGCTGTAGTTTTCTGCAGTGCAGTTCTTCGCGTTTGGTCGCTGTTCAGGCACGTTTCTTGCTGCTCGGAGCTTCTCCTCGCTGTTCGGGCTTACCAGATGTAGAAGGAGGTCGCCGGGGGTCGTTGGGGTGTCTCCGTAGGATTCCGACGGGGCTCGCCAGAGGCTAAAAGGTGTGGACGGTGTTTGATGGTGATGGCGGATGGTGGAGGAGATGGGGCTGGTGATGTTGGATGGTGGTGGAGGTCAGGGAGAAGGTGGAGGTGCTGGTGGAGCTCGGACGGCGGAGGCTCTGGTGGTGATGGCGGGGAGGAGGTGAAGTTCGTGAGGGTGGTGGCGTCGGGTGTAAGAGGAGAGGCGGAGGGAACTGCAGCGGGTGGAGGAGCTCGGTGGGGGAGGTGCGGTCTGCTGGTCGTGGACAGCGGGAGGGGTGTGGCGTTCAGGTAGTGGTTGGCGGCATTCAGGAGGGCTTGGACGGTCGGTGGCGTGTGTGGAGCTCGTCGACGCTGAGGCGAGCAGCGGCAGTCCGGAGTTGGGGCTTGGTGAGGCGTTGAAGGAGTTGGTGATGGTGATGAGGAGCTGGTGGGGTTGGGCTGTTGGAGGCTGAGGTGGTGGTGTTGGAGATGGTGTTGATGAAGGTGTTGTTGGGTTCTTGTAGAGGAGAAAGAGAGAGAATGAGAGTGAGGAAATGAAAGGGATGAAGAGAGAGGGAGAGGGGGAGTTGTATTCGTAGTGAGTTTCTTGGGTTTTAAAAGAGGAGAGAGAGTGAGTGAAGAAAGAGGGGGTTTCTTGGGGAATGGGAGAGCAGAGTGAGTGAGAATGAGCTGGGGTGAGGTGAATATAATAAGAAGAGAGAGGACGTGCGAGTGATGGGGTGATTGGTGGAGTGTGAGAGAGAGAAAAAGATAGATTCAGAGCGATTGGAGAGAGAGTAAAAACGACGGAGAATTTAATGAGAGAGATTGTACGTGATAGGGTGGTTGAGAGGACGTGGGTTGAGAGCTGGGGAAACACGAGGCCGAGGGGTTTACAGAGTGAACACCGGTGAGAGGAAAAACACAGGGAAAAAATACCCCTTTAAATAATGTAAAACAAATCAAAAAATTTATTTAAAATAAATATTAAAATTTATGGTCAAAATAACAATAACAATAACAATGATGAATAATTAACTATTTATTTAAAATTTTTACCAAAACAATTAAATTTATAATTAGCAAAACTTATTAAAACAACATAATATCGTATTTTTAAATCGTAGAAAATTCTAGAGAAATTAGAAAAAATACAAATACTCTTTTAGAAAAATAATATTTAATATTTAAATACCAGAAAATTATTTAAACCCGTATTAGAAATTTACGGTCATTACACTCGTGGGCTCATAGGTCATTGGCCGTGGGCCAATGGGTTAGGGATCGGGGCTAATCGGGTTGAGGCGCTAAGTGACGCTTTATAAGATGTATTTTGCACTTCGCATGGAGGCATTGAGGCTAGGTGGCGCCTTTTGGCGCCACAAAGGCTGCCTCGTATTAGGTAGAAACGCGACCCTCACGTTCGCACGAGGGTGCAACCCTCACATTTGCGAGAGGGAACGCGACCCTAGCGTTTACGAAACTAGACGTGACCCTCGCATTAGGTAGAAACGCGACCCTCGCGTTCAGACATTTCTATATGCAGCAATTAAAACAGCATGCAGCAGTTATAGAAATTAAGTCATTTGGTGTTACAATTATAATTATTATTATGATTTGTAACAGTCAAATGACCCTTGAGCTGGCTTTAGAGACCAATAAATAGAGCCCCTTGGGGTAGCTCTCATATATACAAAAAAAGCACATTAAAGTGTTTAAGCTGTTGTGTTCTGTTGTAGAGTTTGAAAGCGTGCAAGCTTTAGTCTGTGCCCAGAGGAACAGAGCCCTGAACCGAAAGATTATTACCGATCGAAAGATTTTGTCTTAACCGAAAGGTTTTTGAACCGAAAGGTCTTATAGATCGAGGAGATCTTGACAGTACATGGTCGGTGCACACCAATGTACTGTACTGTTGTTCCTGAAAACAGTTTGACCTTAAGATCATTGCATCAAAGTAGGCCAAATATTGCTTTAAGCATAGCGTTTCATAAACACACACTAGCTAAACTTAAAAAAAAAATTAAAATATAACAATTCAGCTCTTTAACATATTTATCTATTTTATTCCAAATTTAACCACATGAGTCAACATATTCTTACGTAACTTATTAGTGGGAGTACCTAACATCACATTCGTCCTCACTTGTAGGTATTTTCTACAAACTCAGGTTAGATCCTGCTAACACATCAACAACATGAAGGACATTTGATTCAATCAATAAAAAGGTAGTGGAATTATGACTTTGTTCTGCCACGTTACTAGCATGCAGCAAGATTTAACGATATCTCAACTAAAAGACTAATGATGAAGGTGACGTTGCGAACCCCAACTTGCAAGTTTCACGCGTAAAGAACTTAGATGATATTTAAGCAATACACGGGGAACCGTACATTAGAAAAATTTGCCATGTGATTATAGTCTTAAATTAAAACTCTCTAACCATTAAATCAAAACTTTAAAGTTATGATAAGGACGGAGAATAATTATTTTATATTAATTTTAGCATTATATATGCTCCCCCCTAAACCCAAGCCGCAATAAATTTTTTTTATAATCCACATTAAATTTGTGGCCAACAAGATTCGAAACTGGATTACTTTGATACAATCTTAAATTAAGTCTCTTTAAATATTACATCAAAACTCTAGACTTATGGTAAAGATGAAGGATTATGGTTTCATATTAATTCTAATGTATATTTGGTAATCTATCTCTCCAATTATAGAAACATCTTTTCTTAATGCAAAGGGGGAAAACATCAATCGAGTTTAGTATTGAAAATGTGACGGCGGTCGCTACGATCAAGGGGGAGACTCGTCATCCTTTATCCACGCAAAGATTATATTTGATGAGTAAGTTCATCTATTCCTTCTCATGAATGGTATTAAGACATTTCTTTCCTTTAAAGCTTCAAACGGTAACAAAAAGAATAAGCTTGTTCTGATCATGGAGAGGAGAAAAAAAAAAGTTTGTTAAACCAAGTAATTTGGAGGTACAACAATCTTTGAACGTGACTTTCTGGAGTACATATTTCAAATACGAAAAGCTCGAGGTGTATTATGCAAATGTCCCCTGATATTTTGGATGCAAAAGTTTAGTTTCATTTCCACTTTATTCAGAACCCGAACCCGTTCAGGCTTCTTCAGTAAAGCAATCGTCAAAAAAGTCCACGCAGATACTTACTAAGTAAATGCTAATTAATCAGATAACTAATTTGATTTTAATTAAGGTTTGAGCCTTCAACAAATTCTACCCGAATCCAAATTCCCATCACCTACCTCTATTTATACTCCAATTACATACTCCCTTTTACTTATTCGTCCCTCCCGATTTCCTCTTCCTCATCCCTCAAGTAAGTGATCAAAACCCTTCGTCTCCTTTATCATGCAATCGATTTTCTTTTTAATTTTGATCTTAATTCTAATTAAAGGTTGGTTTCGTCCTTAGGGTTTATGTTTCTGTGTATTTAGTATTGTTTGCTTGGTTATTTTTTGGTTGATAGAAACAAAACATGAAGATATATATGTGTTGATTTCTCTGGGAGTGATGTGGTTTGATCGAGATTATTTTTTTTTTCTTTTTAAAGAATAGGTGCAAGTTGAGGAATATTTTTCTATGTTGTCAAGGCATGAATTTTTGCTTCATTTAATCTCAGTCTATTATTATTATTTTACAATTGAAAAGATACGATTCGCTGTGACTTGTTGAGACTTCAGCAGGTCGACTGTGATCAAATTGTATGTATTAGTCAGGATTCGTAAGTTTTTAAGAGACCGATCAGTAGCATGTTTTGTTTATTTGTGTATCATTTATAATTGAGAGGTTTATGCTAGCCAAGTTATTTTATTTGCTGAAGAGAACTCAAAGAATTGTATTAAAAATCCAACCTGCCTTTAACCAATATAAGATTAATTAGTTTGACTTATTATTTGCTTTTCTAATTTGCAATGAAAATAGTTACAAACTAAATTCATTTTCTGAAAAATAGGAACTTTAGGAAAAAAAATTTCTTATGTCGCTTCATTTAGCTTTTCCTTAAAAGTTAAAATTGAACTTAATTTGACTAACAAAAGTTATTTTGGACTTTTAAAAGCTGGATTAGGAGAGATTAGTGGTGTCGGATGACTATTTCATAGTTCTAATTTGTGTGAATACCTATTGCAGTTACAGATATTTTTTCCTTCACCTGATGGCATGATGATATTTATTATGATATGTTCTCTCTAAGATGCTAAATATGTTGGCAATGAGCTGAATAATGTGTTGGGTTAAAGATAGAAGGCGATAGATTGGTGGGATTAAGCCATTGGTGAAGATTGAAGGTGCTGTTAACTAGTTAGAGAAACGAAGAAGTTACATTGTTGAATAATTTTAGTTTGAACTATTGAGGTGGTTTCTCAATACACTTCTCTTTTTGTTAAGTACATTCTAATTTTGACGACTCACCTTGGATTATACTGACTAAAAAACGGCTAACATGTCTTTGGTCATAGTCTAGATTTTGGCTTGGAGCCATATATGTGGAGTATACCTTGGTACAACTTGAAAAACTCCATCTTGTTAAGTTTGATTGTTTTCACATTGTGGCCGTGGTAACTGAATCTTATCCAAATTTATATGCACTATATGTAAAAGCAATAATCAGTAAGGTGCTAAAAAGGATTGCATCTCTCAGTTTCGCCCCAGGTGGAATTTAGATTAGTTACTACTGGAAAAATTTTTAGAAAGATTAGATTAATGTAAGGGTATTTTTGTAATAATATGCGCTATTCGTTCGAATCAACCATGTTTTTTATGACTGAACATTTGAATTACTATTAGTTTTATTATAATTCATAACTCATAAGAATCATAACTTAATAAATTTTCAGATAAAAATATCATAATTAATGTAATCAAGCATTAGTTTAATTTTAACTTCCTAGATTTTTTTTAATTATAAACTGAATCATGCATTTTATCATAAATTCTCTATTACACTATACTTAGACTTTGATAAAGATTAGTTATTACTTATTAATTTAGCCTAAACTCACTTTGTTGCTTCCTTAGAAATAAAACCAAAAACTTTAAAGTATATAATCTTAAATAATCATAATCATTTAATATTAGAAAATATTAATAGAATAATCTTTCTTCTTAGGCGTGTATAGCACTTGAGGAAAACTAATATAAAGTGAATTTATGGATTCTAATCTTGGACCAACGCACAACAAATTTGATATAAATTATGTATCATCTGGTACATCTATGCAGTTTATAAGATTTCTGAGCATTTTTTTCTTGGTGTAGATGACCATCACTTTCCTTTATCATGAGAAGCTTCCATCTTGTTTGTCTCAATCTTGTGTGTCTCAAATAATTTTTTCTTTAGTTATTCTGTGGTTTTGTATCACGCTAGGTTGTTTGGTTATTTCGTTTCTTTGTCCATGCATCTATTCTTAGTGTTAGGTAAGACTAATTTGAAGGAAATAAGTATATGTTAAATCAGCTTGAATGTTTGAGCACGATCAGAATTTCATCAAGGTTTATATGGTTAATTACTAACCTTAGTTGCCATTAATTATTCTAGTAGAACATGATATTTTCCATTTCTTGAGATATTTTCTAAGGACTCATGCATATATATGATTAGCTGTAGCCATTGAAAATTTATATGAAGAGTTTTGGCGTCTTTTTTCTAGTTATCACTACTTAATCTGATGTATATATCAAATAACAGCTTACCTAATGTATTTAATTGAACAATTTGTATGCTTATATGAATGAATTTTTTCTGACATGATCATCTAAAAGCCGAAATAGTTGACTCTGATTTCAACAATTTCTACACAATAATGGTAACAATAAAGGTGTCGTTGCAAGTAATTCGCATTCAATCGAGAGGAATAAAAGTTAGTCATTGCAGAAGATACACTCTTTATAAGTTGATAGAAAGCTTTTGAATGAGTATATTTCTGCTGAGGATTAAACGAACTGAGGTCAATTAGTTGTTACATTCAAATTCAATAGTAGATATTGTAAAATGATCAAATTAATTTTGGTCAATGGTTAATATGGAGGACATGCATATCTTGATCCAAAATTAACTTGGACTTCTTTGTTATTGTTTATTTATCTATATATGCTCCAATTGTTCTTTTTTATACGTTAGTAGAAAGTTTTTATGAACTTTTGTTGCGGACATTTAGTGAAAGTTACAGCTGATAGCAAGCCAATTCAACATAAATGAACCTAATCTTTTTTCCTTTCATTTTTTTCTTTTTTTTTTCCTTTGCAGCCTGTTGATTTTTACTGAGTGATGGGTGGAGGCATGCTAGATGATTGGGAATTGACTCCTTCGACAAACATTGTTTTGCTTGGGAAAGCTGGTAATGGTAAAAGTGCAACTGGGAACAGTATTCTTGGTAGGGAGGCATTCGTATCAGATTTCAGTCTGTCGGGCATAACAAGTACTTGTGAGCTGCAAAGTACCATTTTAAAAGATGGGCGCATTATTAATGTTATTGACACTCCAGGTAAACTAATATGCACTTAATACTTTATAAACTTTGTCAATATATTATTTCCATTTGTACACTTATGTTATTTTATTATAATTCATGCTAAAATAGAAGAAAAGATTCAAGTAGAACATATAATGTATAAGCATACAAAAACAAATCTCAGCACAACATATAGGATCAGAAAAGGTCTTCAAATGACAAAAAAGATTTGTTGAGCAACAGATGAATACTATTTTTGATAATTTAAGTTCGCTTATCTTTCTATTTGAGGAATTTTTCCATAGTATTAGGCATTTTATTCTTAATATTGTAAAGATTTTAATTGATTTCAACTTCAGAATTATCTCACTATTTCAATTTATGATCTTTTCTGATAATTTGATTTTATTTTGGGTAAATATTTTCTGATACTTTGTTAACTTATAGATATATTTGATTTTAGGACTATTTGACTTCTCTCCTGGGTCTGAGTCCGCTGGTAAAGAGATAGTCAACTGCATAAACTTGGCCAAGGAAGGGATTCATGCTGTACTTATGGTTTTTTCTGTTACGTCTCGATTTACTAGAGACGAAGAGGCTGCAATTCAAAGTATGAAATCATTTTTTGGTGACAGAATTGTGGACTACATGATTGTAGTGTTTACTGGTGGAGATGTTCTTGAAGCTAAAGGGAAGACTTTGAAGGATTTTATTAGCCGTGGATGTCCTGAGCCTGTGAAGGTTTGCAATTATTTACTTTTAGTTAACTAATTTGTTTATTTGATTTCTTGAGCGGCAATTTATAGTGTATACATATTTTTAGCGCAAAGTCATAATGAACTTTAGGTTTACTTACCGACCATTTGACTATTTTGACATTTCCAAGGTTTTTTTTTGTTGGTTTACAAAATTGATTCATTTATGTACCTAAATATTGGAATTGTAAGTAGATTGGTCTTAAAGAACATGAAAATGCTAGTGGCATTTATCTGAGTTAAACAAATTTTTTATTATCATCACCATGATTTGCTTATATTTGAGAAAAATGGGATAAAAATATTGATTTAGATGAAATTTCTAGTTCATAATGATTTTACTAAATGTAAAATGAAAAGAACCACTTCGTATAAAAGGCACACTTATTACATTTCTATTTTTTGTTGCTTATACATTAAGATTTAAAATTTTGTAATTACATCTTTGATTGTAAGCCCTTTTCAATATCTAATTTGGTTTGTCCATTGTCTACTTAATGACATGTGTCATTAGGAATTAAACATCTTTATGAGTTCAACTATGCATGATAGCATTAGATTACTGTTCATATACTTTTTGCTGATTCACTAAAAGTTTTTTTAATTTACATTTATCTTGCAGAATATTCTCCAATTGTGTAAAAACAGAGTGATGCTCTTTAATAATAGTACGCAGGACGTGGACAGACGAGCAATCCAGCTGAAACAACTACTTTCTCTAGTGGATTTGATTGCAGCAGGTAATGGTGGGAAGCCATTTTCTGATGACATTTTCGAACAACTTAAGGTAATGATTCACTTGACTTCTTGCTTTTAGTTTTAGAAGTAGAGTTTTATCACATATACGAAAACCACCTTTTAAAGTTTAATTAATACTTAATTAATTTTAAAAGGAGTTCTCATACCAATCAACCAACTTAACCTAATTTCTTATGAATTTTTACTTGCAATCCTGATAGTACCATTAAAAAAACACGTGCAAGCACAAAGTTTAGGTTCAGTTGGTTAAGAAGGCATGTCTCGTGCTTGAGAAACGTGTTTTCAGAAGGCATTTTGGAAATTTCAATTAGAATTTCACTAAAAATAGGTCAAGGTGGATTGATTGATATTGAAAAGCCTCTTAAAAGATTATCTTTTTGGTAATTGAACTTTAAATGAGGTCTTCATATTATCATCCTATTTAAAGGTTATTGAGTCCCTTGTGTTGGGAGTTATGAGTGCTAATTTTTTGGTCTACTCCTTTAACAGAAAGGAGCTAAGAGCCTTGAGAATAAAGAGAAAGAGATTGATGCTATGAAAGGAATCCGAGGATACTCAGAGCAAGATATAGCTGAGTTGAAGGAGCAATTGCACAAATCTCATGAAGACCAGTTCAGACAAGTTGTTGAGACGGTACTTCCTTTATATTCATTGCTTTTGTCACATTGTCTACATAGTTGTGCTTTATTAATAAATTGTATATTTTCTCTAGTCAACCCTTGTCAACTTGTAAAGTTTATTTTCTCTATTCAAACCTTGTTAACCTGTGAATTCACACGTCTCGACTGCAGCAATCAAATGAATTCAAAGAATAGTTCTCTCAGAATTAATTACGGTATCACCCACTATAATACAAGGTGTAGGCAGGGATAGAAACGAATATGCTAAAGTGTTTGTATTTGTATTTGTAGTTGTTTTTAAAATTTTGGAAGTCAAATCTAGTCTTAATATTCATTTCTGGAGGTTTTCAAAATTGAACTCGAGTACTCGGTATTTGATAAATATTCATGAACATTCACGAATATACATATCAAAGTTTATTCATTTTGCTAAATTATTTGATGTTCAAATAGTATTTAAATTCATATTTGAAAATTATTCCTTTGTAAATGTGATGTGTGTGTGCGTTTGAATATTTTGATAGAAAACTTATTGAAGATTCTTTAAGTCTCTCAAGATTAGTATATAGAACTTAAGTAGAAAGTGTAAGTGGGTTGAAAATATAACATCGTGTGTAATAATAATTATTATAGATGATAAAAGTTTTAACGAATATTTGATAAGCAAATAAATTAAATATACATCTAGTTAAATTCTACTTGTTATGAATTCAAATATTAAAACTTATTTGTTTAGAGTTAAAATGAACAATCAAGTCGAATATAACTGAATAGTTTCTAGAACAATTAAGAAATTATTTGTTAATTGTTTGGTTCATTTCCACCCGTAGGTGTGGCCACTTACACCCCCTAAACTGTCTTATTATCACTTAAACCGCCTAAACTGACGTCTTATAAGCATTTGCACCCAAAGTCGCATGCTATTATATTCAGGCTAGGTTGAGATGTCATGTGTCATGTGGGAATCATGTTATGATACATTACTTTCTTGTCCTCAATTTAAGTTAATAAAAAACTAAATTGCTGTCTAAATTGAGGTAAAAAAAAAATTCCCTTTTTTGGTTTCATGAATTGACTGCAATTTCTCATAGACATTCAGAACCAACAAGTAAATGCTTCTAGGTGAACCACAATCAACCTTATAACCCGATGACTAAAAGATCACAGAGTAGCACTCCTTACGCAAATAAATAGTTTTATAATGGATAATTTAGAATTCTAATATTTCTTAATTTGTGACAACGCTGCAGATTGAGAGGAAGCTAGATGAAGCTATCAAGAAACTAGAGAAACAATTGGCTGAAGAGCAAGCAGCAAGACTTGAAGCAGAAAAAGTTGCAAGAGAGGCGAGACAGAGATCAGAGCAAGAGATAACTAACCTGAGGGAGATATCAGAGGAAAAGATCAATATCCTGCGGAAGAGCTCAGAGCAAGAGATCAATAATCTAAGGGAGCAACTGAGAAGGGCTCAGGAGGAGAGTCAGGAGTTTCGCAAGAAAGCCGAAGGCACCAAATGTAATATCCTTTAAATAACATAACATAGCAAATTATTAGAATAAAAACAGAGAGCAACGACAGACAAGGTTAAGTTTTTGTTTATGCTTTTGTGTGAAAAGTTAGTTGATATGAACCTCTATGTGAATTCGTAGTTTATATGTGAAACTAATTATAAAGTTTAGTAGCAAGCTTGTGATTGATGCGTGATCGCCTGTTTTGACTTGCCTGGTATTGAAATTTGGAGCTCTTGTGCTTCGTTTCCTCTTGACATATGAATCTCTTTTAATGCTAGTTGTTGAAGTGGATGTATGATGATGTAGTTCTTTTTTGTTTCATGTCTAAGTTTAGAAAATTTCTGAGTACTTCATATTGATCTCTTTGATGTGGGAGATGGGGAATGTATAGTATATTCACGAGCAAATAGCTTCTGCTAATGAACAATTCTTGCAGTGGAAGCATATCTTTCAAAGATGCTGGATTTGAGTATTTATGTTCTTTCATAATGTAGTTCGTGGTTTTGAACCTAGCACCCCTGGAGTTTCATTATGTTGCAGACACGCCCCTGGGTTGAATCTTTTTGTCTAGTCTACCCTCAAATAGACTCGAAAAGGTTGAACAAAGAAAATTATAGGTGCATGTAATGCAATTCTAGTGATCTCAATTGTAACCCTGTCATTTTCTATTAAAAATGGAGGAGCAAAATCTACTATATATGGATAAAAGCTCGGTTCGCTCCAATTCCGTCCAGATCCTGACCCGGTTCAGATTCTACTCAGATATTAACTAGTAACGATCAACATTCCGATGTGGCTTGAGCTCTCAAAGAGCTGTACGGACTCAGAATTGGAGCCATGCCTCTATTTATATTCCAACATCTTTTACCACATCATTTACACGTGTACAACTCACGCCATCTCTAGTATCACCCGCTTCACTTGTTCCACTTCGACCGTGTATAGAAAGGGCTTGAGAACGTATTTTTGCACCTCCCTCTTCCTACGTGCACGGTTCATCTTTCATTTGTCTAATCACAATCTTTGTTTTCATCCCATATCTTATAAATACACGCATGGTTGATCTTTCATTTGTATAATCACAACCTTTGGTCTCAACCCATGTCTTAAAAAGTGCTACATAAGATGGTACGCATCGCTCCTCATGAGCAGCCCATGAATCACATATCCATGCCTACAGAGTAGAGGTGCTAAACCGTATCCGTATCCGAGGAAATATCCGTAATCGTATCCGTTAGGATACGGATATGATTACTCAAATCTATAACCGATAGGATATAGTTACGGATATGGTTTTGTAGTGAAATATATGTATCCGTATCCGAAATATCCGAATACATATTAGTCATACTCTTACGATAGTTTTAATTCTTAGATTATGGATTTGTGATTAATTTTGATGATCAGGATGTCTAATCTTAACTTTTCAATTATAATGAACACATTCACGAACTCTTTTCTATCACATGAACTATATTTTTCTCCATACTATCTTTCATGTTTTTTCTCCATACTATCTAGTTTTCTCATATCCGTTTTGTATCCGCATGCATATCCGCTCATATATCCGCATGTATATCCGTAATCGTATCCGATTTTAACGGATATGGTTATAAATTTTCCTTACCGATGTATATCCGTATCCGTATCCGTGATGGGTAAGCGGATATGGATATGATAAGCATCATATCCGAGTCATATCCAGACTGAGTGCACCCCTACTGCAGAGACAATTTGGCATTCACTCCTCTCTTTAGCATTCCTACACGGCGCTAGATGGTATATTTGCATAAACACTAAAACAGTGATAAACCAAAAGAGCATAAATCACTACAGCCTTTCAACATAACAACATAGAAAAAGGCCACATACCAATGGACGTTGGCATATAACATAAACTGCGGTATTTCTTCTTTTCATGAGTATGTGCCGCCTCAATAAATCCTAAAAAAAAAGTGATGCGCTCATCTCACAAAATTTTAACTTGCCTTGGAAATTACATACAGATTTCTGAACTGGGGGTACGCTCACAGCCTTGGGTGCACACATCTTTGTGAACCACAGGCACAATGCGTCGAAATTAATTGTTATAAATTCATCGCTAAACCTCAAAACTTTTAGAAATATCAGGTAGAATCATGGGAAGACGAAAGGTTGGAAGCAGAAGACAACCAAAGATTGATGTGCTTCAAGCTATACTGATAACCTCTTCTTATGAGATTCTTCTAGAGAGATTGGGCAACCCACTTCCACGACATTTGAGGATGATGGTGTTTGTTGCTGGATCTGGTTCGAAAATAAAGGTTACTCCAAGAAAATCTCTGACATGTCTCAACGTCTCAATACCATACGGCGTAAGCTTCCCCACACGAACCTTGGAAAAATCCTCTGGGCATAAAGCACAAAGAAGAAATAACAATCCCTGCAAACAATAGGGTGCACAAATTAGCATCACCAAGATAACAAACTTTCACTATTCATCATCACAAACAGTGTCACCCTTTTATGCATTTCTTGAATAATTCACTGAACGAGCTGCTAAATTCTGAAATAAGTTAAATAAGTGCGTTTAAATTCATAATGAAAGAACTGTAAAAAGAATCATATTCAAAATGCATGCTTGATGCTTCGTCTAAATTTCACACTAATTTCACAAAAAATAAACATGAATCAAAGTCAAAGCATGTAAGCTGGTAGAAATATCAGGATGCTAGTAACTATTCGGCGATTCTTTCAAATTTAGAAAATGAGAATTTAGGTTGGAACTTCTATGCATGACTATAATTCATTTTCTTTTGGCATATAGTTTTAAAATACACTACACTTTTATCTCCCTAACTGTTAAGTGATATCACTTACAAGTAACAAAATGCTTCCAATGCGCATTTTAGGTGTTCTAAAGATCACCATGGGCCAAAAGTTCTAAGATTCCTCCAAAGTTTTGAACTATACACAAAGGTATAAAAAGTAACTATTACAATGCCTAAAATGTAAAAAAGTCCTTCAGATTGATACGAATAGTATATGTTTCTGTTATGGTTGACAAATCTGATTTGCACCATCTCTCTGCTTGGTAAGCTATATTATACCATGAACATCAACAAAGTAGCCTGCCTATGGGGTAAAAACACTGTTACACAGCTTTGACCATGTTGCACTGTTTCAATCATGGACTGCAATATTCCTCAGGAACAGGTTGAACATATCCAACCTTATAAGATAGTTTTAATTTCAAAATTTCTCAAACTAATTTTTCAGACCTTATGAGAGACGTTCTGTTCCAGCATATATGAAGATATTAGCTTTCCTTTTGACTTTCATATTAAAAAATGCAAAGAAAAAGATATCAGGGCAATGGTTTATAAACAATATAAACTTATTGCTTGACTGGTAGAATATTGCGACTTGATCTCTTTGTCGACTGGTTAACATCACATCTCTGTCGACCTAGTATAAACTTATATTGCTAGAATATGTTTTAATAACAAAAAAACACACATTTAGGGGAATCTAGACAGATGGAAAAAAAAGCGTAAATGTAAATATATAGCCATACACACACACGTATGAAAAGCAAAACTTTTACCATGTAAAACATTCTGCCATCAAAATCCATTTTGCACTCACAATATCCCCAAAGAGTAAGAAATTTTGAAAGATACATGTTCTCATTGATATTGAACTTGGTCAGAGAAATTAGCACTATTTATGTACCAGTCATATTTTGACATTAGTCTCTGGAAGTAGTCATATTTAACGGTCTCTCGAATCATTTAAATTGCACTAAATTAGTTTTGCTAGTTAAATTAAAAACTTGAAATTTAGGAAACTCAGTTATCTTAACAAATTTAATCATTCACTTATAGCTAATAGTTATAATCTAAACCATAACAAACCATATCAAGAAAGGAATTCCATATTGTAATCAGCAATAGGCTTCCCATGATGCAAGTTTCTCCTTACTAACTCTCCAACATAAACCATAACCATAACTAAATAATTTCAGGTTCTTAAGAACGGAGTGATCAACTTTTACGACTTTTTACTAATGCGTTTTTTGTTTTTGACATCTCAACTTCCCAATGACTCCTCATCAAAATGCTACTTCCACAAAACAGTGATTTTGCCAAATATTCTAGTGAGTGTTCCAAATATTGGTATCCAAAATGTTAGCATTCCAAATATTCAATGATGTATCCAACAATCCAAATTAAATAAGATGATACACCCTCCTGCATTCCACCCATCAATACTCTCACACCTTTAGCGTAGTTATAACAAAAACTATGGTGCTCTCATGCCTAAAACCTGCAGAATTGTAATGAAAGAGTTGGCCTTCTTCTAACACATTTCAAGTAATAACCAAAATTACATTATACTAATGAATACCTGATGTGTAGAATCGACTACCCCTCCCTGCTCAATCTCCCCAAGTAGAATAGAAGCAGCTTGAATTCCAACATCCTCAGGAGGCAATAACTGTGGTTTCTCCACGGAATCATCAAAAGTCTCCATTTCATCAACTTTTGGATAACAAATCACCACATCTGCTGAGATGAAACAGCCTGAATCCGTTTCAGCAACCAACGACAGACCATAACCTTTAGATCTGCAACACATTAATGTTAAAACCAAAGTACGAATACATATTGATTCTAATCCTTAATAGGATGGAGTTTTCTAGGGAGGACCAAAATTATCCATATAATTGCATGTTAATCAAAGATTACAGCAACAACATTAGTTCTGCTGCAAGAATTGTATTAATACAAGCAACTGGAGTAGGTTCTTGAATCTGAGGATTCAAATAACAAACAAGCAGGAAGCTTTTCCAAATTTCCAGATAAAATGTTTCCCAGAACACATTAAGCACTACTCATCTAGCTCCTGTCTTGCGACTTACCTACGACCACAATAAAATCTAAAGTGCTTTTTAGTTAAAACTTCCAAAATGGTACTACCATCTTCCCAAGTTGTATATAAAGGAGGATGGCATATTGTGCTAACAAGAGGATAAAATAATTAAGGAAAAGAGAATGAATTGCAACCAAGACTAAGATGAGCTAAAATGCATCACATTTATAGCATAGCATGAGCTATAGGATCAGTATCAATTATAGACATTACATCACGTAAGTGAAAGAAAAATGTGACTGATAGGTCCCTCACTGCAGAAATATTTACCTTCCAGCATTTGGCTCAGACCTATGGTCCTTCTCTATCCGAACATCTGGAAGGAGACGATTAAAAACCCCACGTGTAGCATACATCATACGATGATCAAAATCGGCAGATACCTTAGTGGTGAATGTTACCCCTCTAATTCTCTTAACCCTTCCTTCATCTATCCAAGTAATCGCCTGCAGAAGACATTTGAGTTGCTTCATAATTAATGTGGAAAAGAGAACAAACAGAATATCTATATGGCATATACAATAGAATAGGGTGACATACCGAGAAGCTAGGTAGATTAGGAACTCCTAGAAGAATCTCTCCACCCCCAAGAGGAGGAGAACCCCTACTTTCGATTTTCAACTGCAATCCTTCTTTAGGAACACCGAAACGCTCAAGAATATGGAATGTTGTATGACGATATGTATCAACACTCGGATCTTTGGGATCATTTGTAATTCCTGCAAGTAGAGCATCATGTTTTAATTTTCTGAAGTCGTGTGCCAAACAAATGTTGGAAGTACACTTACTTAGATAAACAGAATTATGAAGAGTAAACCATGTGCATAATTATTTTCCAGTTGTTTCAAGGCAGTAAGCATTGCATATGCAAGTATGTTCAACCATTTAATGACCATAAAAATAAGGGAAACAGAGAGTAAATAAAGAAACCAACCAAACCTTGTAAGGGAAAAAGGCGGTTTTGCTTATAAACCCAAAGTTTTACTATGATCTATCTAAAAACCCACCTAGTCCTGTTTGATCCCATATATGCAAAATACAAAGTTTGCTTACCTAAATACCCAAAGTGTAGAACACAAGTTTTTTTTTAATCATGTTTGTACAAAGAAATAAAAATCCCCCAAAAGCCCCTTCTCTCTTTCCCTCTTCTCTTTAAAGAACCCAACCCTTAATCCGTAGTGGAACTGATCAGTCACCAGAGATCTGAGAGCTCTGATACCACCAGATCCTCTCCCTCTCCATTTGCACCCGCCGCCATTGCCATAGGTTCAAAGTGGAGGATGAAATAGGATCAGGGATCATAAGAGTCGTCACAGGTTCAAAGGTCGGTGGGTGATGGCGTGGGCAGAAGGAGAGGGAGAGGCTCTGGTAGAATCACATGTACAGGAGATCTGGCGACTGATTGTCTCCACCGAGGTTTGGGGCTGGGTTCTTTTAAAGAGGAGAGAAAGATATAAAAGGACTCTTTGGGGAACTTTATTTCTTTGTACATATACAAAATACAAAATCTTGTATTCTATACTTGAGATTTTTAGGTAAGCAAACTTTGTATCTTGGGATTATGGGAACAAATAAAACTAGGTGGCTTTGGGATAAATGAGAATAAAACTTTGGGTTTCTCAGCAAAAAAAACCCAAAAATTCCAAGATATCAGTCATCATCAACTACTTTTATAACTAAAGGAAAAGGGAGTACTGTATTATGAGCAGTAATTAGCTCCCGGTCCCACTGTTAGGCTGACAAATTTGTCCATATCAACTCAAAGAAGCCTCCACATCAGCGCCCTATACCCACTCCTTTTTTCCATCAGGTTTGGGAAAATAACAATATAATAATAGTTTCTCTTCTCATGAAACACTGACACATCATTCAATCCTTTCACCCACGTGAACTCTCTACTCAAGTCTAGTTTACAAAATTTGTGTAACACCCCTAAAATTTCTAGCAACTTATTATTTACGAAGTTTGATATAAGCTGAAAGTTGATTAAATATAATATAATATAGTGGCACGGTTCAATTGTGGATGACTGGATAAAAAAAATCAGGGAACTTATAACTGAAGACGATCATAAAGGAGTCGAAATATTATTTTCAGGTAAGTACAAAACATGAGGTGTTACGAAAGAACCCTGTAGAAAACTCAGATACAAAGTTGAAACCTATAAGCATGTATAAGACGATAATTTAATAGTAGAATTCTTTTAGTTAAGGTTGATATTTTTTCAATAATTGGTAATTAGAGGTTACCTGGGTATTAGTGTTAAATATTTAAATTAGCCCAAGCATTACACCTACCCTATTGTGTTGTCACTCACTAAAGCTCATTTGGACATTCGCCGCATCTTCTCCTAATCAGCTCGTTAGTAACTTACGACCACCTGGACTTCCAGACTTCATAACTTTTGATCCAATAATCCAATTGAGATAATTCAAGTTTTTGTCAAAGATCTCTTTGATATCTATGTATTACGAGTTATAATTTTACTGCAGTGACTTTCCATTGGGACTGATTTAGAATGTTTGTGACTGAACAGTAAACTGTCCAGTTTCCAGGGTTGACCACCTGAACTTTCAGTGTCCATAGCTTTTGCTCCGATTGTCCAAAGAGAATGATTCAGGATTCTGTTGAAAGGTATCTTCAATAGCTACACTCTGGTATACAATTTATAGCCATATGATTTCGTATGAGGTCCTGAAACAGCTATATAAATTGACTGTATACTAAATTCCTGCACAGACATTTCTGTGCGTCTATAAGAAAACAGTCATTGCAACTTTTATATCACAGATCAAATCAGTATGTTATTTGCAGCATCATGAAAATAACTGGTAGATCTATGCATCGGTATAAAGATTCAATAACAATTGGAGCTGCAGACAGACAGATAAAGTGACTGATACACCAAAATCTTACTCTGTTTTGGTACAAACAAAAATTCATGGTTTCCTAAGAAATTAAGAAATAATTTTAAGAGTGATTCTACCTTATAAGTAGATAAATGAAGTTGAAAGAACACTATAGAAAAGGAAATTTTGGTGTTAGAATTGTGTAACCAAATCATCAATAACAAATCGACTAGACCTCATAGTTGTATAGCTAGAAAGTCAAAACTGACACATTAGCATGAACTAGTTAACTATATTTGATAGTATGTGGTGATCTAATATATGTACATGGTATGAACGTGTAGGTTAACAATCCCAGACTTGGACGTTGAACTTGAGAATCCAACTCAGATAACCAGCAGGTAACAATTCCTAGGTTTTGTGTCATTTCTTGGAATTTTCGTATGCAACATTTGTGCTACGAGCACTACTTTACTTGTTTACATGAAAGTTCATGTCTGAAATACAAGTGATTGATATTCATATTCCTTGATTTGTGTCGCTCGACATTTTCGTGTTTTGAGTGATGATTTATATGTTTGGCAGTATCATTTAATAAAATCTCTTCAAAATTTGCGGTCATGCATTTTTCTTTCATGCTCTATTTTGGTGGACCATTGCCCTGAGTGAAGTAATGCTTCACCAGTGAGTGTATAAATGAAGGCATGTATGTGATATAGTCCCCTAATTGAGAACAACTCAGAATCCTATAAATAGAGCGTGACTGTCAACTGATAGATATATTTGAGATTTTCAGTTCTGATATTTTGATATTCTTGCGCGTGTGATAATTTCCATTGATGCATTCCTAACTTTCTTTGTGTTGCCCACTAAGCCTTTCGCTCACCACCCATTGTGTTGCAGCATTTATCCACAGGCGACTACCCGAGCCAAAGTAAAGAACATATAGCACCAACTGATCTCTAGATATGAAGCGTTAATAATGATTCTGCAACACATTTTGTGAATTACAGAATCAAGACCTTATGACTATGTGGTAGTTAAGTGCTGCGGTTGCAATTCTCCACTATGAAGGTATTCTGCATAGACTCTACTGTCAACTTTAAGACTCTGGGAGTTGATATGTGCACATTTAATATGTAATAGAATTTTGTTAAATTTTAAGATGGTATAATTGGGTGGGGATGTTACAATTTGAATTTTAAAAAAGGATGCAATGAATTCAATCTCTCAATCTCAAAAAATAAAAGGAAAGAGGATAAAAAACTAAGCTTTTCCTTTCCTCAACTAAAAACTCAACGACCTTAGATCTAAAAAGATCTCTTTCATTTCCGACCTTTGTCCTTCGCACTTCGTCGAAAGACAACGATGACATGGACCATACTGCGAGCTTGAGTTCTCTTTACACAAAGAAGATGAGGATCTTTGGGCGATCTTGGGCTTGCACCTTCAATCTGTAAGGTCTCTAACAATTTTTATCAATTTTATTTATTTTGACCAAATTTAGAGGAAATTACAGCTATTGATCTTGGATTAAAGTTTTTTTCTTTTTATTTCTGTTAAATTAGGGTTTTCGTCTTCACTTTTCTTCCTTTTGCTTCATCCTTTGAGATTTGAGGAATTTTGAGAAACAAAGGAGGTGCTAAAATCTTTTGTGCTTTCTTGATTACATTATTCAGGTGAGAATTATAAGTTACTTCATAATCTCATTTATGATCTCCTTTGTTGCTTGAAATTAAAAGTTATTTTCTTATAACGTTTAAATCATATGGACTCTTCATTACTCAATCCCCCGCTTTAAGACTGAGACAACCTTTAGTGGCACCATAATCTCATTGCTAAATATTGCATACATGATTGTTTTTATTAAGGGATGCATTGTTTGATTTTCTTTTTTGCTAGTAGTTACTAATAAGAATTGTGACTTGATAGTCTGAAAGTTCAAAGTGTTGATTTTGTATTGTTTATGACAATAAGTGATCAAGTAGAAGGAAAGCTAGTTTAAAGTTGCTTGATCGTAAGTTGTAACGAAGTTGAAAGTATTTTTTTTGTTAAAATTCATGTAATTTGTTGGATCATATTGCCGAATACTGTGATACTGTGTATTGCAATTTTCATTAATTATGTTGTCCTCTATAATTTTAAGGTTAATTTTGAATTCTAAGATAAACTCATATAAAGATGCTCATATGTGTATGTAACTCTTTATAAGCATTCTTCTGTGCAGTCATTCTAATTGATCTTTATTGTGGTAAATAAATGTTGGCCTTATGAGTTTTGAGTTTCTATGTTGCCTCATTAGCTAATGCGAAGATAAGAACACATAAAGATATTTAGATAGTAATTTTTCAAAGATAGTTTAATAAAGACGGTGCCTTTCATATTACAAATTTTTTCTATGTTTCTGGTAAATAGGAACCTGTAAGGAAGGTACCTTAGGCACTTTAGAAAGATTACTGGGTAGGAAGCTTTCTCATAATATATGATTCCTAATCTGTATAATGTCTCCAGGGAGCACTTAGCCTAGTTTTCTATGAATTAGGAGTAATTTATATAATGCTTTAATTTTGGACATTTTAACATAAAGGGAGTCAAACTTAGAAAAGTATTTTTCTTATTTCATGTTCATTTTAAAATTTTAACTATTTATCCTTCCTATGTGTTCATTGATGTCAAATGAATTTCGAAAATTCTTTTTTTCTTTCATATTGATTATATAATTTATATTTGACAGGTTAACGAAGATGTCAATGACTGAATTCTCGAGGACTTTTACTTTGATAAGTCTGATTTTGCTTATGATTTAGAACTTTTTGGGGTTGTTTCACTTATTTCCATAACTGATTTGATCGATCCTTTAATCTTCCAATAGTTTTTTATTATTCTTTTCGTAAATCCATTCCTTCCTCACAAGAACAAAAACCAAGTAGTCCAGGAGACATAGGTACACCTCAACCAAAGGGATGAGCACCTAATGCATCTAATATTTAAATTTTTTTCATTTTGGCAAAAGATTATTTTATTTTGTATTTTTGAGCTAATGGGACCCTAAGTTATTGAGGAACCAGAGGTACAGAAGGAAGCATAACAAGAATGGAGAGGTTGGAGCCAAGAAAGATGAGTAGAGTATAAACACAGTTAAGGTTGTGTTTCTTTAAATTATGCTTTAATCAAACATAAGTTTTGCTTATGGATCTTATGCTTATGTTTTGATATACTACTTTCCAATTGAGTTGTTCAAGTAATTACATCATTTGGGATTATACATATTATAATGTTGCCTGTTCTTTCCTTAATTGTTGTCAATTAGGTTCACTCTATTTATTTAGTGCTCTGACGCAATTTAACTTTTAGAAACTTCCTATACATTTATGATGTGAGTTTTAATGTTTACATGAAAATGTTGAATCATTTTTATAGTCAGGTTGTGTCAATATTGATTCATATTTGCTTTGAAATGTTTCCATTAGGTGAACTTGAGATGATTAGAGATCTGCTAATGAGAATTACTAGAAAAAACAATTGGAACAATAAAACTTTCAACATTTTTTGTATTTTTACTTGACTTTTTAACTTTTTTCACTATTAATTAAATTTTCTCTTCTCTATATTTTGTCTATCTAAATTTAATATAAAAATAACCTTTTCTAACTTTAATCATTCACTTACAATCTTACTAGTTTTTGTTTAATTATTTTGTTTTTGTAATGAGTGTATGGGCACCAAAAGGCCTCCAACTATGTTGTCATTGACTTCATGATCATCAAGCATGAAGATGCTCTAGACGCAATTTGTAGGGTTGGATGGTATATAGCAAAGCCTGTTGATTTTTATGATGTTTGTGTTTGAGAATTCTTTTTATCCTAGTTTGTACTATTTTCAACCACCCGCTAGAAAGAAACTTAAAGAATAAAAAAACTCCGTGCGTTAAGATGTAATTATTTTAGCACTCTTAATGATCCAAGCTTCTGTCACATTGCAATCTCAATTTCATAATTTCTATGTTTATTGAAAACTGATCTATGTTAGCGGGTAGATGATGATTTTTTTTGGTAAAATGCTTAGTAATAGTAATTTTTTAGCCAATTCCTTTTTTTTGTGTATTATGTTCCTGTTAGGTTGATAAAACACTATTACATAGTAATATAAAATGGATTTTTTTTGCAAGGGCATTTATCAAGATGATAGTGTTGACTCTATTACAAGGTCATACAGTAACAAATTCCGGATAATAGCATAAACATGTTATCGTTTAGATACAAAAAACAACAAAAAAAATCTATTTTTAAAGGTGATAACAAAAGCATATGACAATTAGGTTCACAAATAATCAAAACATATATGCAAGCCGTACAATGAACTGTACCTTAATCCAATTTACATGATATTTCTAATGCAACTGCAAGTGCTCACTCTGTCGATTAGTTAGCCTTATTGTCTATAATATTATTACAGTAACTATGTCACTGCATGTTGATATTTAGATCTTACAAGATAAACAGGTGAGAAAAATCTTGCACATATTAACACTTTACTCCTCTGCGTAACAGACTAAAAGTCAAGGCAATAAAGTAATGACAAATGATGTCTTATTTACTCGCAGTAAATCAGGAAAATCAATATGGGATTGATGGGTGTAAGATAATTGTTGTTTATTTCTGTGTATTTAGATAAATTTAGAGGTTATTTGGTACATTTACATTAATATATACGCAACTGTTTTAACATCTTCTGTTTTTTATTTAAGAGACATAAACAATTGAATTTCTGTGTCACTATTGTCTACTCCTTCATGTGAATATGAGTCTAGAAACATATCTATCCATAACAGATACCATAAACTATTATTCCACTATTTATTGGAAGTTTAAACAACTTTATATGCTAGTTTTAATTGTTTCCATAAACAGAATATCCTTCAATTATTTCTATAAATAAAACATTAAATATAATGAAATAAATAGATAAATGCTTATACTAAAACAGTTTTGTGAGATAAAAAGTAACTTCTTTAGCTTGAAGTTGTATAACATAAGAAAGTATCTCATAAATTTGAAGTTGTGAGGTTTAAATATATGTAAGGTGTTTATAAAAGAATTGGACTGTACAGTAATTGGGTGAATGTGTGTGTATTGAAAATAAATGGCTACAATATTCAAGTGATTGTTCTTATTTATGGTAATTGGAAATGTAATATTTTGTGATATCCGAAAAATAAGTTGCTTGCTGTGCTTTGCATAGGTAAAATACTAGTAAAACTATAATGGTGGAAGTGATCAAGAAGAAAACGTTTAAACTACCATGCCATGGAACAATGAATGAATCACGGACTTATACAGCAAGAGATTGTGAAATAGTAAACATCATAAGCCCAAACAAAGACCAAAAAGAGAGGCAAATGCATTACATAATAAATAAATATATAGTATATCCTAACTCTACAGAACTCATATGCTAAAATTCATCAACGAAATGAAGAAAACGAGAAAAGATCAAACCTTTAAGCCTAATAGAGAGGGGTTTCTTCCCTCTTAGCCCAAGAACTACAAGAGGCTCCAGAAAGTAACCAATGGATCGACCAACACCGCAATCATGCACCAAATTCCTCCCTCCCATCAAAACTCCAGGCTTGTACTTCAGCTTCGTCCCTAAATCCCAACAAATAATATGAAAAGACAGTTAACTTCACTAAACTCAAACACCGACTTCAAAACCCAAAAAACCCTAAAAGCAAACAACTTTCATTTACCGGTTTCATTGATTTCGACCTTGCAGTCATCGGAGATCTTCTCGATGAGGCGGAGCAGCGAGATTTCGTAGGACCTGAGCCCTGGCGGGGTCTCGTTTGATCGAATCTCTTCGACGATGATCGCTCGATGAGAGAGAGTCGAGAGGAGGAGACGCTGTCTGAAATGGCGACTGCCTTTGAACCTCATGTATGAAGTCTTCTCCATTGATTGAGTCTGAAGGCAAATTTTTTCGATGGAAAATACATGAGAAAGCTTGGTTTTTGGGGGCAAATTTGTTAAGCCAGAGAAATAAAAGCTAGGGTTCGGTCGGCTAATAAAAGGGAAGAGGAGGCCGACGGTTTTGTTGTCCAAACGCGTGCAGGGAAAAATTTTCCAAAACCTCTTAAAATTGGATTGGATCCTCTCCTCATCAATAGTGTTTCCTAATATCTCCTCATGCATCTCCACCATTCATTTTGTAGGACCCACGTTTGCTTTTGTACTTACCCACAAAATGAATGGTGAAGATGCATGAGAAGATATTACGAAACACTATTGATGAGGAGAGGATTCCAATCCCTTAAAATTTGGGTGTTTTGTACAAACCCTAAATGCTGTAAATCAGAAAAGATTTATGTAGATATTATGTGGGGTATTCATTGGAGTAAATTTAGGGATATTGAGATAATTTTTGGAACAATATTTTTTTAATGCTATTTATTAGGGTAATCAGGTATGGAGTTAACTTTATAGTGTTATTGGTTTGTTGGGATAATTATGGGATAAACACTCCATTTTACCTAAAATTACTCCAACTATATAAAAACCACACCCTCAAAATTACCCAAAATTGCTTGCTAGAACAAGATGGGGGTAATCTTGCCCTAGATCCTTCTTCCAACGCCTCTTATTCCATTGCGTTCTTCCAACGATCTCTTCTCATTCTTTCATCTCCATCACCCTCTCACCCTCCCATCGCGTTCTTACAAGTCTCTTCTTCCATCGCGTTCTTCCAACGTCTCTTCTTCCATCGCGTTCTTCCACTGACCTCCCTCTCGTCGCCGACAGTCTCCGTGGTAACTTCTGACGCCTCCTTGCAGTAACGTCCAGTGGAGGAAGATCACGAGCCCCCTCTCACTAAAACATGTATCCCAATATAATTGTTACAATGGTGTCTTGAAGGACTCGCTTGACATTCAACACTATGGCATCATAAACATGTATAACATAAGATAATTTGATACTAATATAAAACTGGTAGATCTTACCCTGAGACCTTTCATGATTTTTTTTTTATCCTTGTAGTTCTTAAACTTATAGACATGTGGTTGGAATCATAGTTCGGTGGCACTTCTCAAGTATTAATATATCTTTCTAGATATCAAGCATCATGTATTATCTCGATCATATACTGGGTACATAATCATACAATATCTTCAAATCAAATACTTAACTTTATAGGGCTGTTATCTCACAAAAATCAAGTTTCCAATATATACCATCAATATCATCCACATGACTTCTCATTCTTGGATACCAAGCACATTATCAAGCACGAACCACATTTAGAATTTATAATCTAGATAATGAATTGCACATACGTCACCAATTGGATTTGCCTTACATGCATATCTACATCGAGTTAAGCTTAAAAAAACATTCCTCTCACATGACCTAACGGTGCTAAGATACTGGTCTAGCTGGAGGTAACTGAAAAGTTTTCAAGTCTACTAATATCCTGATTGGTTAGCACATAAAGAACATCCAAGTTCAGTCGCATGAACTAGCTGGGGCTAAATGGTTAAAATTTAGATGATCCGTTGACTGAGATAACTTCATCCAAACGGACAACCATGAACTTGTAGTCAATGCTAATGTCAGGGCTAATGGATGGATAAGCATGCTAACTTAACTTATGAAGCATGGGGCTAGTCTAAAAAAAACTATATCTACGTACATTGACTAAGTCCGTACACACTTGGCTTGAGAAGGGAAAAGAATTAACTGTTAAGATAGAAATGAATTTGGATGCAGAATCAAAGGAGTAAGCGCAAAAAGGTATTGCAAGAGGGAACGACCCTAATATTAAACATGCTCAGACTCCTATTCCTATTTTAAAAGATCCAATGGTTATGTACAGGATGAGAGTCCAATTATCTAACCTGGGCTCTGATACCAATTAAAACCTTGTCACGCTCCGGGTCCAAAACGTGATAATTTGGAGCGTGACTCGGTCGACAATGCAACCATACGGTTACATTCACACCTCTGGATCATCCTGCATACATATATATTACCAAAAAAACTACTACATAGAGCATGTAACTAAAAAAGCAAAGGAACTAGATAGATAAAGAAAACTAAAAAAGACAAGTTCTCTTACATGTCCACAACTATTCAAAGTAGGAAAGAGAAAAATACATCTTAGTCTGGAGTACCACAAATGATTACAAGAAAGACTCAATAATTGAAGCTGAGATAGTGAAGAGAGAGCAGGTGATCACTGTCGCTGGTCTTAATCCTTAAAGTACTCTTGGTCCTGCGAAGGAAGAACAATTCCCAAGTCTGGGGCATGCAAACCCCAGGGAAGTCAGAAAACTCCCAGTAAGCATGTAAAATGAGGAAATTGTACATGTATGTATAAGCGGTAGATATAAAGAAAAGATAAATTCTAAAATTTTAGTGATAAAAGAAAATGCCTATCTTATAAACCAAAATACAATGAAAACTCAATTAAAGATGATAAAGGAAGTTTCTAAACATGGATATCAAACAAGGTCTACCATAAGCACATACCTTATACACTATGCTAAAAGGAGATAAGATTTAGAAACCTACAACATAAGAGATGAGTACGTCGAGGGAATAATCCAAACAAGGAAACCCTCGTATATACCATATATCTCAAATTGTAAATCTCTAAATATTAACTCTATACACAACAATATCAATATACATCACCCATACTTCATCCAGGTCATATCGTGCATGCCAAATCTATCACAAAGCATAAAAACACATTATTCTTATTTTACATGTTATTTGAATTAGAGAAGAATATTTTCATGTATATAAATCGGTTTCCCGTAAACCGTCCCGGGAACACGGCTTCAAGTCAAGAATTGGCTCTTTGGCCCATGTATATATATAACTCAAGATACCAGGAATGCGCATATGCCCGTTTATATACATGTTATATTCTTCGTCTAATTCCCCTTTATAAACCCCATGTTTGTCGATTAACTTTTATATGACTGTGCATGAAATGTTGTGCACTAACCACAGAGTTACCGTTGAATGACTTCTGTAAAACTATGACAATAACCGTGACCCAGAACATGTCCAAATCAAGATAGGTGCATCGTCTAGTCGATGCTATAATAGTAAATAGCCAAGGAAAAATCTCATATCGGGATGTCGATATCGAGAACATAGCCATGCTATGAAAGCACGCTTATAAATCATATTTTTAACTGAAGTCGTCTCCATGCACAGTCTCGCCTATTGGAAGACAATTAGGTGATCAATCAACAATAATTTTTCCATAAAGTCATGTATGTCAAGCACAATAAATTCATAACAAGTACAAATCGATTATTCATCTATCATATGGTCAATGTCACCAGATCATGCTTCTAATTTCAAATATTCGATTTAAAGTGGAGATGGAAGTTAAGTGTGCACGTCATCCAGAATAAAATAACTAGCAGATGAGTGCCCACGAAGGAATTACCAATTGCTTCCAAATGAACAAATTCACCACCGTGGAAATTTTTCCAGGAATAGAATAAATATTTCAAACAATGATAAAGACTGGAGCAACGAAGTTCTACTCACGAAAAAGAATCGCAAATTGAACTTTTGGGTAAGTTTGAGAGGGCAGTTTCAAGCCTATGCATCATAGATGGTACAGGATGTGGAACGGATGGTGATTCTATGGAAAATTTTGAATTTGGTGTACAATAAAACCTAAGTGAAATATAGTTCAGGGAAGCAAGAAATCCTTGACCAACTGATGACCATGATTTCAACTTCAAGATAAGAGAAAGTTATAAGGACTTTAGTGTCTATAATGTATGTTCTAATATCAGGATACATAACTATAGTAGAAGGAATCAAAAGAAAAGATTTTGCATCTGTATTAGCTAGCTAGTGCATTAAAGA